>JALIZH010012893.1:2385000-2672500 GCA_030522465.1 Rhipicephalus appendiculatus
CTGGTTGTATTGACCCATTTCGTTCCGATAACTGTTTTACAGGAAAGTTGAGAGTATGTTCGTGGCAATGGAGCTTTATTTGAGCTAGTTTCGGTTTCTGGATTTAGCTCATTTCGAAAAAAAAAACTCCTGATATGTTGTCATCGCGCTATTGAAAACCTATTCGAGATGCCATACCAACAAGCCCACATTGCTATACACTCTTGAGTAGTGAGCGAAGACCATATATCCCCTGGGTACACACGACTCAGTACATTACGCAGAAACTTCATCAAATTCTCAAATCTTGTCATTTGCCGCGTTTCTGTTGGACCTCATTCGTGGGCTCATTCCATATATCAGTTCTACACGAGCTCATTCATGCCTCCGAAGAGTATCGCCGATTATGCGAGAAATCTCGAAACGCGTTTTTTTTCTTTCTCATGCCTGCATAATAAATTTCACGGGACTAGGAAAAATGTTCGAATTAACCGAATGACGACTTATTGAAAGCATCAAGAAAATAACAAACGACCGCCTGTTACACCAATGCAATTTCAGTTTCTTGATGAATACGTAAATCCTGTATTATTTTGCGTAAGAGCAGTGTAAAAGCCGCAATTTTCCTCATATCCTGCGGACTTCGTTCTCAATGCGACCACGACGCCCCGTTTCAAATTAGCCCAAAATGCACTGTGCACCCCTCCTGATTACATACCGCCAACACCAGAACGCGCTCGTGAGGATAGTTCTTTCGCGTATAAAATGACCGGCAGTTGATAGTTCGGCCATCCAAATGTAGGAAACGAGTTGAACGACGTGTTTTCTCTTTGTATCATGAAATTTGCACTTTATCATCGCACTGTAACCTGTCATTTTCTCCTCTTTGCTTCTATATTACAATGTATTTTAAGGCGAAAGCCTTAGATGACACACCAAACGCGAAAACTGATTGTCGGCGGCGTCGGCGTCAACACGATTAATGCGAAAAATCACGTGATGACGTCGCCATATGACGTCACGCGATGATGTCATCGCGTGGCACATTTTCGCTTGGTAAAAGGTGAGCCGATCACGGAGTACGGGCAAAAGCAGGTGAGGTGCAGAAAGCTTGCAATGCCTTCGATCCCGGAGGCCGTGCAAAACCACATTAGGTGCTGAAAGCTTTCGGAAGGGGACGCGGGAGGATCAGTATACATCGTCTGACAAGAAAACGAAGATGGCTCAGTTCGCGTTCGGTTCGTCTTACGGTAATGCATAAGGGATTGTGTGACTTCTCTGCTTCTGTGAGACGAATCGACATCATCCATCAAGGCAATGGTAGACAAATAAAAAAAAAACACCAAAAGAACTGAGGGCCATGTTCCACTCGGCATAGAGTTTCCTATAAATACACTAGAGGGAACTCTGGCGCTAGTGTCTATGGGAGCTGCAACACACGGCGCTTCAGCCAGCATGGGAATCATGGGTAGTACACAAATTTGCCTAGTCTTGCCTAGTCTTCGTTCTTTTGGCTGCGTGTGGCCTGAATCCGCTTTGCCGCCATACGAAGTTCAGCAAAGGTTTAGCACTTATGTTTCACCAGCTTGACCTTTTTAGGCTCACGAATTCGAATCGACTCACGAAGGTCACAATGGTCCATTCTTTTTTTCCGAAACAGAACCAAAACACAACAATAAACAGAGCCACAAGTGCGTTAGAAGCCGCAAGCACGAAGACTAGGCAAATTTGTGTACTACCCATCATTCCCATGGTGGCTGAACGATCGCAGCGCCAGAGTCCCCTCTAGTTAATTTTAGGAAACTCTATACCACTCGGTGAAGGTGGATGACCAGTAGATCGGTAAGTGGGTTTGCAAACTCCGTTTGCTGTGCACGCCAGTGGCTATATCGTCACCATTGCGGCGGTGGAGATACTGCACGTTGACGGGCACGTTGATGACCTCTCTGTGTTATGAAAAGGTAATTTACTAAAACGGGTGAAATAGTTTGTCTTTAGTGTATTTAGTGTTAGTCCTTTGGACATGCGCGTACGTTTAATCGCTTGCATGTGAACTAGTGATGATATATTATGTAGCGTCAATGACCTATGTGTAACGTGCAAAGTTTATGTTACTAATGTACACAGTGCCCACCTGCTATGCATTTCAATAGAGACTGGTGATATTGTAAATAAATAAATAAATAAATAAATAAATAAATAAATAAATAAATAAATAAATAAATATATGCTTGCATTCAACTGAGCCATGTACCCCATCCGTTTGTGTCCGTATGAGGGCACCCACCTCATAAAGCTGCTCAGTGCAGCAGCTTTTGACGTGGCCTCCCCTTTCCTTTCTTCTGTTGAATGGGAAAGCGCACATTTAGTTTTATTCGATACGAAAAATATAGACTGGGCGGTATACATCAGCCTAGGTGGTAACTATAAGTGTTTTATTGCAAAGTTAATCAGCACGAGAGCCGAAGACATAGCAGAACACGCACACGCAGGACCACGGAAGCGTTAGATATATGTAGGCGATCGCTGAGACATCTTAAAGATTCCATGATTCCCGAAGAAAATCAGTGTAAGAGAATGACGGGATATTGAGCAGTAGTGAATATGTGTTCACAGTAAAAGGAACCCTCAACGTGTTGAAGGCAATCCGCGTAGCTTTCTACATACGACGTCCCTCCGCTCTATCGACGCCATCGTCGGCAGAGACTTGTCTTCCCCCATATTTTGCACGTGCCAAAGCGCCTGACCGCCGTTGCGGACCTTCTCATGGTTATCGGCGGGAAGTCCTGCATGTGCCGCGCTTCAATACCATCAGCGCCACAATTGTGCAAACATAAAATGCCGTATTTACAGGTTTCCTGCGAGTCTGTGGCGTATAGCTTACCCCCTACTAGGAAGTATATTTGCGCATCGAATATTCGCAGACACCACTGCGTGCAAGCATGCATGGTGCATGCACTCAGCTGGAACGTCTCTTGGTCGTCCCGAAAGGGCGTTTTGAATCGCGACGGCAGGGGCGTAGCCAGGAATTTTTTTCAGGGGGGGGGGGGGGGGGGAGGGCACCTCCTTGATTTCGGAGGGGGCACCTCCTTGAAATGGTCATTTTTCGCTCTGTATGCCATGGCGAAAAAAAATTCGGGGGGAGGGGGGGGGGGCACGTGCCCGGTGTGCCACCCCCTGGCTACGCCACTGCGCGACGGTGACCATTGGCAGATATTATTCCTATTCCAGCTTTTGTTGCTTAAAGTACCGATGTCCCTGGTGCATACACTCGGCACGCGATTTGAATTACCTGTCACAGTCTTGCTTGCCGGGCGCGCAGGTAACATTCCGAGATTTGGCACAATCATCGGCAACATGTTGCCAATGTTGTTTAGCGTTGCAAAATGATGGCTAGAATTGGCTAAATGATTATAAATGTTCACTAGCTTTCAAGCAATGCCCACTCTCTGCTTTCATAACAGCCTGCTTGCCAGCGCAATTCACGACTCTGGCGTCTGCACAGGCCCCTTAAAGGGACACTAAAGGGGAAAACGATTTTTCGCGTATTAGTTAAGCACAATTTCACAATCCCGAAAACACCACTCTTACCGCGACACGACGCTTGGTAAGCGAAAACACGCGAAAAGAAAATGCGGATGGATGACGCCACCTTGAGATTCCCGCACCAAACACCGTGACGTCATAGATTCTGAAGGCGTCTACTGAGTCCTACGTAGCTTCTAATCGATAAAAATGAGGTGAATTGTCATCTGTGGGTGCCATAGACTTAGCATACGAAGTTTCAGAAAATTTCATCGAGCCAATGTCACGAAAATACGAAAAATACATTTGGAATCTCTGACGTCACGCGCAGATATCGGCGCCAAATTTAAAAAAAATAAAACTTTAACCTCGATTTTCTCCGCTAATAATGAACCTGTGATAATGAAACATATGACATTACAGTTCTCAGAGTGCATTTTGTCGACCTAAAGCCAAGTCTTCTAGTTAAGTATCACACGCTTTATCAATGGTGGAGCATCGACACTTGGTTGCAGCACGGAATTGAGATGTGAGCTATATAAGACAGCTTGTTTTTGTTTCTTTCTTTTTTTCTGACAACGTTATCCTGCACCAGTTCTATATGCATTCTCCAACCGGGAATGACAAATATTTCTGACTAGCGTACTTGCACACTATCAGCACTGCTTCGTACTTGCATGCTGATGTTGGCTAAAGCAACGGCTTATGTCGACTAGTGCTGACTATGTTGGCTAAAGATGGCTAAATGATTGCCAATGTTGTTTAGCGTTGCAAAATGATGGCTAGAATTGGCTAAATGATGATAAATGTTCACTAGCTTTCGCTAATGCCCACTCTCTGCTTTCATAACAGCCCCATTCTCTTTCCTTTATCTCAGTCCAGTGACTGACTTTTCGCTGTGCAAAAGCTTTTAGTACGCGCTGTGTCCCCTTCTTTTCATCGTCACATTCAATCGCCCCCTGCTTGTTTGATCCTAGCAGTCTTATTCTTAATTTTATAATATCTAATTTCATAATTTGCGCGGGTGTGCATGCGTGCGTGCGTGCGTGCGTGCGTGCGTGCTTGTGCGTCGTGCCTGTGAGTATGCGATCCGGGAGTTTGGAGGCGACCCAGGACAAAGCTGTCGTCACCCGCCACGGGTGATCCCCCCATCTGCTTCCTCGCGCGCTGATTTCGGGGCTTGTTTACCTTAGCTGACCCCGCGCGGCAGTGCAGCTGACGCGAACGACTCCCTTCCAGCGAAGTAAAGTGAGCCCCCCATCCGGGTCCTCTATTTTGAGAGTGATAAAGCCGCTCCAAGTGCCACCTCAACGTTAGCCCAAGCGCGCGTGCTTTCATTCGTTTGCTTCTTGACTGTATATAGCTGCTGCGTTGTCTCTGCATGCTTATGTGGTCGTTATTCCTCGACCGTGTGACGGCACATCGCTGCACGCAGATCAGCGACGGGGGATATTACTTTCTCCAATGCGAGTATAACTTCTTCAGATAGGGCGACCAGTTTCAATGTGTATTTGGCCGGTTACAATCACTCTTTCTCTCTTCTCACTGCCATACTTTCTGTCTGTCTGCATCACACGCACGCACACATGCACACACACGCACGCACACGCACACGCACACAGTTATCAGGTGTTTCCATCCAGTGAGGACATTCTTAAGAAATGCGCGACTCGCACTTCGCATCTTTATCAAGAACTTCCCCGAAAGAGTTCGCGGGGGAGGTCGTGTGTCCCCCTCCCCTCCCTAACTCATGCCTCGGATCGACAAATATGGGGTAGCGCATTGTTGAAATATCTGTCAAAAAAACTTTAGTACAAGCTTAAGGCTGTATAACATTTATAGTAACGCTGAAAATGAGTAGATAGGAGTCCACAGGTCGGCAATTAATAGTGGAGCTCACTCAGATTCACTCAAGAAACATATCTTGCGCTTAGGAACATATTTTAGAAACATATCTTGCGCTCACTCGAGCTCAGAGTGACCAATATTTACCTCAAGCAGACTCACTGGGACTCACACTCACGAAAATTTTCCTCAACCGGACTCACTCGGAGTCAGACTCACCAATATATTTCTCACTCGGACTCACTCAGAGTCAGACTCACGGCCCGACCTGAGTCTGAGTGAGTCTTAGTGAGTCGACTCATGAGTGAGTTTGCCGACCTATGGTTGTCCATGCTACACACTTCCTCATGTAGTGGAGCTGCACTTAGCGCAGGATTCAGAATTACACCAGTTGCTACGCAAGAACATTAGCGCAGGATTTAGAACTACACCAGTTGCTACGCAAGAACATTAGCGCAGGATTTAGAACTACACCAGTTGCTACGCAAGAACAACATTAGCGCAGGATTTAGGAACTACACCAGTTGCTACGCAAGAACAACATTAGCGCAGGATTTAGAACTACACCAGTTGCTACGCAAGAACAACATTAGCGCAGGATTTAGAACTACACCAGTTGCTACGCAAGAACAACATTAGCGCAGGATTTAGAACTACACCAGTTGCTACGCAAGAACAACATTAGCGCAGGATTTAGAACTACACCAGTTGCTACGCAAGAACAACATTAGCGCAGGATTTAGAACTACACCAGTTGCTACGCAAGAACGAGATTAGCGCAGGATTTAGAACTACACCAGTTGCTACGCAAGAACGCATTAGCGCAGGATTTAGAACTACACCAGTTGCTACGCAAGAACAACATTAGCGCAGGATTTAGAACTACACCAGTTGCTACGCAAGAACAACATTAGCGCAGGATTTAGAACTACACCAGTTGCTACTCAAGAACGTTAACGCAGGATTTAGAACTACACCAGTTGCTACGCAAGAACATTAGCGCAGGATTTAGAACTACACCAGTTGCTACGCAAGAACATTAGCGCAGGATATGGAACTGCACCAGTTGCTACGCAAGAACATTAGCGCAGGATTTAGAACTACACCTGTTGCTACGCAAGAACGACATTAGCGCAGAATTTAGAACTACACCAGTTGTTACGCAAGAACGAGATTAGCGCAGGTTTAGAACTACACCAGCTGCTACGCAAGAACGACATTAGCGCAGGATTTAGAAGTACGCCAGTTGCTACTCAAGTACGCATTAGCGCAGGATTTACAACTACACCAGTTGCTCCGAAAGAACCACATTAGCGCAGTATTTAGAACTACACAGGGGCCTACGCAATTAAGAACGACACTAGCACCGGAATCAGCGCGGGATTTAGAATCACCAAGACCTACGCGAGAACTACATTAGCGTTACATTAACCGCAAAATTAGCCCTTGATTAGAGAACTAGCGCTGCGTTTCCCGCTTTAACGCAGGTGAATCGCAGTCGCACCCCTGTTTCTGTATATAGGTTGTCACCGACCAAAGATCGTATACTGTGCAAGGTGAGCTGCATGCAATCCACACATAACGACAGTAAAATATAATTGACTAGCTGGTCTCGCAAAAAAAAAAAGGAAAAAAAAAGAAAAAAAAACAGAATTGTCGGTATGTTTAGAAGAAAAAAAAGTTAGAGCATCTTCGCTCTGTTGGTGGCAAACCTGAAGGAACAGCGGAGCTGGGCGGCCTTCCTTGCTACACCAGCCAATCCTAGCCTATAGCCAGTTAAGCCTATGTATACAGCCACATGAGCTTAAATTGGGGCAGTTAAGCCTGGGAAAGCCAAGTTGAGGCTCTCTCTCTATATATATTTATCTCCCTGTCTGCTTATTCCTTTCTTTAGTTCTCTGCATCCCTTTTCTCGTTCTCTCGTCCACAGCAACACAATCACATAGTTCCCATAAACGCTTGTTCTGCTAGCGTGCCTGCCTGGATAGCCCAGTGGTTACGACGCTCGCCTTCGGACCGTGGGTACCCGGGTTTGAATACCGCCTCGCCAAGAAATTTCATATTGTTTTATTTATTTCTTCTCCTCCAACGTGTTGGTAAGCGACGCATGGTGACATCATCGCTCGGCGGAGTTTTGCGGAACACCACCGGACCAAGCTCGAGCTGAAACACCTCCGCTGTTAATAGTTAAGATTTAGAGTGCCATATGTACTCCACTATGGGAGAGACCAGTATGCCGTCCCGGTTTCTAGGGGTAAATCCCTATGGGCCTTACCAGCATGCCAGAGTAAACGCTCGCTCCTCAATGGGAATCGTTGGTCCGCCTTACTTCAGGCAGTGGTCGTGGTGCGACACCACCTAAAGGGTACTACTGCTTGCGTCATACGTGCATCTGAGCGCGTTCCCGTGTAGATGCGGTGGATGCGCCGTGCTTCGCTTAGGTCACACGTCTGTCGAACTCGTTCCTGCGTACTCCTTCCTTTGCGGCTCAAAGCAATGCCGCCGCCGCCTCACAGCGCTCGTGTGACAAATTTTAGCATGCAGAAGCGTCGAAGTGACGCGTCCCCGTCGGTAGCCCGCATAGAGCCATGAACGGAAACGCGCCGTCTCAACGCGTCTCAAGAGCCACCATGGCAGCCGACATAGTGGTCATGAGGAACGCAAGATGCCGCCCCGGCCGCCGAACTTATCTGGACACAACTGAACAAAAAAGTTAGGTCATCTGACATCTAGCGGAGGCGAACGAGCGCATCGAGGCACTCTACTGACATCCGTTGCGAGGCGCCACCTACAGAGATACTCTCCCCCATCGATGCAAAGCAGGCGCTGAGGTTAACCGATGGGGGGAGAGTAGGTAGGACTAAAGGACGAGATGAGAGTGGTTAACAGCAGCTGGATTGGTTAGATTGAGGGGCGCATATGACTGGCATTGAAAAATGGAGAGGCTCTTCCCTCGAGACAAGCGAAGAAATTTTCAAAACACTGTCAACAATCTGCATGGAGACTATACGGTATCAACAAGCCTTTGTAGTAGCTCTGCGTAAACTGGTAGTTTTTTACGTTAAGTTTCGGCGAAGTCGCAGTGTAGTCGCCAAACATGAAAACTCTCTGAAAGCTTTTCTCCTCCAGCGCGCGCTTTTTAAGCGAAGCTCCCGAATTTTTCATTATAAAGGCAAGTAGACTTCACTGCTTTTTCGCTATACGCACTGTTGCAGTCATTTGCGTGGCCTCTAGCTACAACAGTGCTTCTTCAATAATACTAGGGGTGCTCAATCTTCGAACTGAATCGAATACGAATCGACTAGCGATGACTCCGAATCAAATACGAATACTGTTTGAGGACTATTCGAATAGTTTTCGAATAGTAAGGCAACAATTTTCAATGGAGCCCTACAATTCCGCAGTATTTTATTTGAAATGAGGTAACAAGGTACAGTGCAACGACTACAACCTGAGTGTACCTGTAAGAACAATTTACACAGACACAACACTTGCCTCTGTTGTTACTCATGTACATGTGTGCCAAAAAATTGAATTTCTGAAGCCGAGTGCAGCCGTAGTTCCTTTCTTCATTTATTGCAACGTAAAGCCGCAACTGATGCAGTGCACAATGCTTAAAACAAGAACAAAGACGCCTCTGTGTTCCAATGTTTCGTGCCAATGTTCCAATGTTTTCGTTCCGTTAAGGTTTTCCCGTCGGTGCTCAAAATTCGAAAATTATTTGAGAAATATCTGGTATTTCGAATATGCGCTATTCGATTCGAGTAAAGAATCTAACAGAACACTATTCGCTTCGTTACTCGAAATTTTCTAATATTGGCACACCCCTATTCATAACGTTGACCTAAATCCGAATGGCGTACGCACTCGCGTTTTAGCATGTCGCCTCATCGAAATGAAGCGAGCCCGTTTCTGCCAGCAATCGGCACCCGCGACGAGTGGTCTGTGCCTGAAAGCTGACGCCTACTCAGCGGCAGCATGACTAAGTGTGTGAAGGTGAGAACGGTAGTACTGCTTTTACGAGCCTGGTTCATATGTCGCCTCTAACTTGCGGTGCAGTTCCACACACTGCACTGAATTTCACTGCCTCTCTCTCTTTTCCTTCTCTTCCCTCCTCTCTCTCATCTTTCTATTCCCCTTCCCTAATCCCCCCAGTGTAGGGTAGCCAACCGGAAGTCTTTCTGGTTAACCTCCCTGCCTTCTCCCTTTCTGTTTGCTTCCTTCCTGGTTCATATGTCCGGCAAACATGATCAGTGGTGAAATCGAGCTCAATGTCAATGACCCGACGGAATCATATAGTGTGGAATATCGCGTGTTATGACCAGGGGGGGATAGACATTCTTCAAATATTCCTGACCACTTGCGACAACTCAGAATGCAACCCCGGTGCACCACACTGTAAGACTACTAAGAAGTCGCCCACAAATATATCTGAATACTTTCAGGACTTGGGTTCCTGGGAACCGCGGCTGTAAGATTGTCTCGTTTTGATAGAAACAGGTTCCATCCACAAAAGCGCGATGCATGACCCGTTAGACACGTCCTTGTTCTCAATGTATACACGATCATTTCATTTACTTGGACGCAGTACATTCGAGACAAATTTGCACCAAATTGAGGAAATTTCCACAAGCTTAACAGCTGCTCGGTTGTGAAAATCAATCTCACCCACGTCTTAAATTCCTTTAAACGATGTTTATTACTCGCTCCCACATAACAGGCCGTTCAAATGCAGCAATGAACGCAATGAACTCCAAGGTTGCTCGACCATCCTGTTTCTGCCTGCTGCAGCGGGTGAAAGTTAAATAAACGGAAAAGGCTGTGCACCCATATCGCGAAAAATCGGTGTACACGTTATTATTCATTGGTATGCATGAAATATATTCGTTATTATTGCTTAAAAGCGAATGTTTAGTTAAAAATTGGGGACCCCTAAGCTTCGCCTTTGAGTCGCCTGCTTGCTTTAAGAGTCGCCTGCTTGCTTTAAGAGTCGCCTTAAGCTTCGCCTTTAAGCTTCGCCTGCTTGCGTCATACGTGCATCTGAGCGCGTTCCCGTGGAGATGCGGTGGATGTGCCGTCCTTCGCTTAGGTCACACGTCTGTCGAATTTGTTCCCTGCGTATTCCTTCCTTTGTGGCTCAAAGCAATGCCGCCGCCACCTCACAGCGCTCGTGTGACAAATCTTAACATGCAGAAGCGTCGAAGTGACGCGTCTCCGTCGGTAGCCCGCGTAGAGCCATGAACGAAAACGCGCCGTCTCATAACAGCGCGTCTCAAGAGCCCGCGTGACAGCCGACATTAGTGGTCATGAGGGACGCAAGATGCCGCCCCATTTATCTGCACACAACTGAACAAAAATTTAGGTCATCTGACATCCGTCGCGAGGCACCACCTACAGGGATACTCTCCCCGATCGATGCAAAGCAGGCTCAAAGGCTAGCCGATGAGGGAGAGTAGGAAAGGACGAGATGGGATTGGTTGGTTATATTGGGAGGCACATATGCCTGGCATCGTAAAGTAACACAGGGAAGTTTATTGCATACAAGTAACGGCAATTCAGGTGACTATAACTTCACTGGGTAACACAGGGAAGTTTATTGCATACTAGTAACGGCAGTTCAGATGACTATAACTGCACTGGGTTACAAAATGACTTCCGCGGGACATACACACAAGAGAACATAGGTACAATGGAACTGCGATGCTAACACAGATCACTATAATCACTGAAAAAAATGCCCCCACCTCCCCGAAGGGAATCGGTGAGGAAATGCGAATGCATTTCTTGCGCCGACACCGACTTCTGCCATCGCCTTGAGAGGCGCCCAGCCAGCGAACGGTCGAGAGTGAGGCGCGAGCGGACGGGAGAGTGGGGCGCAGGGAAGGAGAGAGAGCGAACGGCGAGAGAAGGAGCGGCGAAGCACTGCACCTACCCTCTGCTACACTCTCCACACACGCGGGAGCTCCGCCGAGCTTCCGCGATGTGAGCGCCCTCACACCAGAGCGCGCTCCTCCTCTCCACTCACTCTCCGCTACTCCGCCCGCACCACCTGCTTCGGTTGCTAGGGGAGAGGATAAGCGCGCGCGCCCACAGCTGTTGCTATGGGAGAGGGAGTGAGAGCGGAGAGATAAAAAAATTACACCATCTTTCGCTAAAGGGAACCATGTGTAGATGTGAACAGCGGGCGCTAACGCTTACACTGGCGGCGGCGTTGACGCTGGCGCTCATCGCAGCGTTGCGCAGGAGAGAAAACTGGGGATGCGTAAAGCACGCAGCGATGGAGCGGTGTTTCCTACTGGAACACGCCAATCGCTGCTAATGTGCAATGAGAGACAGAAGACTCCGACTGGACACAGACTCGCAGTCCGCTTTTAGTTAACGCGCACGCTGTGAATTTTTACAGCGAAAGCTGTATATGGCTAGGAGAAACGAAAAACCGTTCGGCATCTGTGTCACGAGCGGTCTCCATTGGCTGAGCTATCAGTTAGGTCGTTCTGAGCGTCGTACCCAAGCTGGCGCGCCATTGGCGCGCAAGCTTGGGTACGACGCTTGCAAGGTCAAACGCTTGCAGCCACGGCGCGCCCTCTGGCGCGCCGAAGAAACGGCGTTGCGGACAGAACAGCGTTGACGTGATTGCGGGAGCGCGTTCGCCGGGGCGAACGCCCGCTTTGGGCGAGAGTTTCTCCAGCGGCACTTTGGTTTCGGCTGCGACGTCTGTGACCTAGGCGCTGCGCCGTGCTCCCGACCGGGCTGCAGAAATTAGGCGCCTTTTCCTTCTTCGAACCACAACCACCACCACCACGTCTGTGACCGCCTGTGGTTCGACCACAACCTGGCAACTATAATTGTGGAAGACTTCAGTGCAGCGTCGGGTTGAACCCACTGCTAAACACTGGGGCCGCACATTTCAGCTTCCCTGGTTAACCATTTGTACGGAGTGCTTGGGCGGTGATTTTATTGTTCAACAACGCACATGAGAAATCTCCCACCGGCACCACCTTGGAGGTCAAGATCCATTGCCATATATACGGGGTGGCCTGTGAACGGTTGTGCAGCGCGAGCAGTCGGCTTTTTCAACCAAGAAACTCGCTAGCAGACGCTGCCTGTGTCGGCGTCGCGAGGCGAGAGAGGGGGGGAGCGTAGGAGAGGAGAGAGAGGGGGCGCGCGCATGCGCAGTGGGGAGTGTGGACGCTGCGGGCAAAGATGCCTAGAGAAGAGAGGGGGGAGCGTCGGAGAGGTGGGACGCGCATGTGCAGTGGGAGTGTGGACGCCGCGGGCAGGGATGCCTAGAGGAGAGAGGGGGGAGCGTAGCAGGGGAGAGAGGAGGGAGGCGCATGCGCAGTGAGGGTGTGGTTGCCGCGGGGAGGGGATGCCTAGAGGAGAGAGAGAGAGAGAGGAGGTTTTTTATTTTTATTTTTTTTGAAATGGTTTGCGCATGCGCAGTAAGGGTGGTCACGCCGCACACCACCACCACCGGATTAAGCTTGGCCATAAGATGCTTCACATCTAACACCTGCCGGCGCGCACATCTCAACCTATCCTCCTCCTCCTCCTCCTCCGCGGACAACGCCGGATGCCTGACATAGCCCGACTAAGAAATGCATTCGCATTTAAAAGAAACACGAAACTCACTGGTTAACGCGGCTTCAAGACAGATGCGAAGAAATTTTCAAAACCATTGGCGGATTGCATGGAGACCATACGGTATCAACAAGCCTTTGTAGTAGCTCTGGGTAAACTGGTAGTTTTTACGTTACGTTTCGGCGAAGTAGCAGTGTAGTCCCAAACATGAAAACTCGCTGAAAGCTTTTCTCCTCCAGCGCGCGCTTTCTAAGCGAAGCTTCCGAATTTTTTAAAAACGATAGTCTTTCTTGGGATACCTAAACGGAGAAATTGTGTGTGTGTGTAGAAAAATTTATTAACAGAGACTCTGGACATCAATAACATTTTAACAGAACATGAACAGACATTTTTGTCTGTTTAGAATAAGTTTATTTCATCGAAATACGTAGACAGTTGAAAACGGTGTCTATATAACAAGGACAGTAACTAACACACGCAAACGACTAAGTACAACATGAAACGAAATTACAGGTATGTCCAAGTCCACAGCACGTCCTAACACAAGCTATTGTGGACTAACACACACACTAATCACTACACACAATGTTCATGACGATGTATATACATAATATGCATAAGTTCACGAGCATGGAAGTATATATGTACATCAGATGTTATGGCGCAGGCTATTTACAGAATGGGATATTGATACCATGAAAACTTTATATACAAACCCCCCCCCCCCCCCCCCTTGGATATGGGGACACACAGACACAGAAAAAGTAAATACATACACATTATATACATGTAGCAACCACTGTGTGATGCCCTGGCTACAGGAACCAGGCCAGTCGAAAAACCAGCTGCACACGTCCATTAACCACGGACAGGAAACGGCATGACCACTGTCGTAGAAATTCTTCCTCCCCAAGGAAGAACAATTCCTCCGACAAGAAAGACAGAAGTTCAGAGTACAATCGTTCCAAAATCGGAAACAAATCACGACGACGGTGACCCGCTGCAACGGCCTCGCACCTGTTGCGCCACAAACAGACATTTTTGTCTGTCTGTCTGTTTTTCTGTTTGTCGGCACGTCACACGATTCAGCTAGCTGGCCAAACTTCAACCCCCTGCCTTACGACCTCCAATCTTGACCAAGAAGCATGTGTTCATACGGGTGAGCGTGGGCAATTAAAAATCAAATATTACGCATACCTGAGGCACAACATCAATACCTTAGTACTATTCACAGTGTTCCTTTAAAACAAAATCTATAGATACGTAATTATAAAGATCCTAGTGTTTATTACGCGGCGCTGCTGTGTACAAAACAAGTCTCCGCCCAGTGATTTAACTTCGACGCTGTGGCTGGCTGTGGTGCTGCCACCTGGCAGCAGCATTGTTCAACACAAGCCGATGTTCCCCGGTAGCGCTGTAGATGGCGTCCTCTTCTGTTTTATCAATGCCAGCCAGATGCGGCTGATTCATCGTAGAAGAGCGCTGTCTCAGGCAAGGCAAAACATATATGGCGGCTTGATGAAATACGACCCACTCTACAAGACATGATCAGAGAACGCAGAGAAAAGACCGACGACCAAATTTCGGCGGAGAAACGCCGGCGTCCGTCTAAGCGCGCCCGAAAAACGTCCGAAAAACGAGCCCAGCGGCTAGCCCAGCTATTAAATTGTGGTACTCATGCCGCTCATGCAGTGCAGTCGGCACAAGACTATCGTCTTTCGACGACATTTGCAGCGAAGCACGCAGATACGCGGCCAATTTTTTTATTATAAAGACAAGTAGACTTCACTGCTTTTTCGCTATACGCACTGTTGAAGTCATTGGCGTGGCCTCTGGCTACAACGGTGGTTCTTAATAACTAGGGGTGTGCGAAGGCTCAATCTTCGAACTGAATCGAATACGAATAGACTAGCGATGACTCTGAATCGAATACGAATACTGTTCGAGGAATGTTAAGGCGAAAGCCTTTAATATCACATGTTCACGTCCGTCCTTCTTTCCGCCCGAGCCCTGGCACGGTGCCAGGTGGCCGCCGGGGCGCGCAAACGGACGTCGGTCGCGTCGGAGACAGCGCTCGCGCTTTGCTTGCGTATAGCGTCGCTGTGCCCAGCGTTTCCAATCATGCAAGAAGACACATGTATACCTCCAACAAAGTGCACATAATGTGTAGCGAGTACCTCGCTTAACCGCAGCAAGACGAATAATGGCGTAGCGGGTGCTTCCTTATTTCACAGAAATTATGATTTACGGTGTAGTGGACACCTCGCATGTGTGCTTGTGTTAGTTACCCCAAGAGAGTTTAGAACGGGCTCTAGGAAGAACGCTCTTCCAGCTTTCGTTGGGACTGTGCTGGGCGTTCGGCGCAGGCCTTACGTTTTAGAGCCCAGTGCTTAGGCACCCGTTCCTGAATTAAGCGGCGTTGCCATTGGCAACGGCGTCGGCGTAACCGATATAGAGCGAAGGAGAACGAAGGAGAGCGAACGCGTAGTCCGTCGATATCACGAGCCACTGGCCCCTAACCTCGCTTTTCTCCTCCGTCAGGCGCCCCTCGGTCGGAGCTCGTGCATGCAGGGCTGGCACGTGCACTGCGGCTGGCTTCGCTTGTCGTAACGGGGCTGTCGGCGTTTCGCTTGGTTCGCGACACCTGCATGCAATGGACAGAGTAGTGTGCGTAGCACTCGAACGTTGCTAGCTTACGAGGCAAAAAATTGAAGGACACTTTGTACATTCCAAAGTGTGTTCGGCGAAAGCGTGTGGCCATTCGACTGACTATGCCATGTCTTTTTTCTTTTACACTCTCAGTGGGATGGTACACAAACGAAATATGTGCGTGTTTTCTTTCTTAATTTTTTTACCGCGAATCGCAGCGAGACGCCAGACTAATCTGCCTCCGTTCGCATGTGTTCCTATTTTCTCGCTCTTTGCGCATGGTACAAACGCAATCCGCGTTCCAGCTCTTAAATTGACGGACACTTTGTAAATTGCAAAGTGTGTTCCGCGAACGCCTGCGCGCATTGAGACGGGGCAAAGGACGGGGTCGCTCAGAATGGAACGCGATGCGCGCGTCTCCCTCCTTACATGATTGGAAACGCTGGGCACAGCGACGCTACGCAAGCAAAGCGCGAGCGCTGTAGAGTACGACGCGACCGGCGTCCGTTTGCGCACCCCGGTGGCCACCTGGCACCGTGCCAGGGCTCGGACGGTCGGACGGGCGGACACGGGCGGACGGACACGGACGGTCGGATGGACGTACACGTACGGACGGACGGACACGGACGGACATGAGCATGAGACATCAAAGGCTTTCGCCTTAATATGTAACGATTGTTACATTGCGACTGCTACGGGAATTTGTCGTTGCCCCAATACGAAGCTGCGCTCAGAATTCGCGTTAGGTAGTGTCGTAATCGACGTGTTTTCTTTTGTTTCGAAGCGCAAGTGCTTTACGTGTAGAAATGCAAATACTATGCATGATCGAGAAATAAAAGATTGACTGTCATGATTAAGATATCATTCTTGGCTGAGACTGATGTCATCAACTCTGACAATGTTTGCCGCGCACATACAAGTTTTTTAAACTAAAACCAGCGACGCAAACCTGTATCTGTAAGGGAGGATTCGATAATCGTAACTACGGAGACGTCTTTAAAATGAGTAAACTCTACTTGTGTGAATAAGCTTTCTCCCATATTAGAGTAGAAATTACTCTGAATCCTTCACATTGTTTCTAAACATGGGCTCTTCTTCGTTTAACTAGGGCAGCTTCACTGTACCATATTAGGGTATGCATAGCACCCTATGGCGTTTCTTCTAGAAGAATAAGAATGGGGTGGATCAAATCATGAACGGCAGCTTGTGCAAATTCTTTTAACAGCGAAGCTCTTTAAGCTAGCCGCAATTTGCGAGCGCGGCCTGCCAGAAAACTGTCATCATCATGAACGGGCACGTGCCACAGAAATTGGGCAAATGCCACTACTCACCACGGATCCACTAAAAATGAAGAAGGCAACAGCTATCACAACGAATGGCTGCGAAGCGACGTCGGCGAGCCGGGAACCCCGAGTACGTACAACGAGATATTACTAGGGAACGGGAGGGGCAACGGCGGCTGTGAGAAGACCCCGCAGCGATGGAAGGCCAACGCTAACGACGATGTGCCCGTGTGACTCTCTGTGGTTTAACTCGAACCTCTCTGCGCTGCGAATCAACGTAGAAACAACCTAGCATCACCTAGCTGAAGCCTAGCAACAACCTAGAAGCCACCTAGAACCTACATCACCTAGCTAAAGTCTATAGAAACAACCTAGAAGCAACCAGATTATTCTTCAGAATCATCCAGTTTCGCTGTTTTTATCCTTGCGCGGCTTGGTGCAAGCTTTGCCAATTTGTTTGCGTGGAACGGCGATAGTTGTGGGCGGACTTTATATTTCAAATGCGTAAGCATCCATACGCCGACTCATTGAGGTAACTGTGTCCGTCCGTCCCACAGTCCCACAGTCCCGTAAGAGGTATCGCTATAAAGACAGAAATTTATACTACGAAATAGTATTTGTTGGCGCTGGGTTAACGTATTGCCCCACGCTCACAAGGCTCGAGTGTCTTAACGGTTAAGCTACATACCGACGCTTGCAGAAAATGAATATATTTGGACCATAGATGAATGTGTTCTACAGTCGATAAAAAACAACAACAACAACAACAACAACGACAATGAACTTCTTTCTTATGCTCTTCGGGCACAGCTGCTAGTCATTAGAGAATAGTGCAAATGGCTCTACGCTTTCACTTCGAAATCCATCCAGAATCATTAGCGAGAGATAATAATAATAATAATAATAATAATAATATTATTATTATTATTATTATTATTATTATTATTATTATTATTATTATTATTATTATTATTATTATTATTATTATTATTATTATTATTATTATTATTATAAGCAGGAGGGCAACCTTGTTCACGTATTTCAGTGTTATCCAAGTATGTATATCTGCTTCCCTGTCACCTACACAGGGGCACACCGTCGAACTAATCACCCATGAGAACTTACTTACGGAACGATTGCACATGTACGTACCGAGCACATTTCCAAGTCATTAGCTTTCGCCAATGATTATGAATGGATTTCGAAGTGAAAGCGTAGAGCCAGTGGCGTACCAACTCTTTCGCGAGTGGGGGGGGGGGGGGCAAAACTACCTCACTTGCCAGCCGTGACACACACACACACGCACGCGCGCACACACACACACGCACGCACGCACGCACGCACGCACGCACGCACACACACACACACACACACACACACACACACACACACACACGCACACACGCACGCACGCACGCACGCACGCACACACACACACACACACATACACACACACACACACACACACACACACACACACACATATATATATATATATATATATATATATATATATATATATATATATATATATATATATATATATACACAGATAGATCACGAGACAGAGGGAGAACTTCATCGACAATCACACACTTTGATGTGATTTTTCATACACAGAGCATTTGTTAAGTAGTGTTTAATAATATTATAAACAAAAGGGACGGTCAGTTTTAAGCAGCGTGCACTGGTACAACAACACATATATGCGTGTTATGCATGTAATAGTATTACACGTGACGCTTTTTATGCTTTACCTCACAACTTTCCGCATGAATACAACTATGTAGATGGCGGCCTCTTCAGTAGTATATATTTGTATCATTTTTGTTAATGACAGAAAGCAGCTCACTAATAATTGAGTTCTTAAATGCAAAGGAATCCTCAGGGAACCAAACGTACTTTGAGTGTTTCTATCTACTTATCTACCTACCTGGCCACCTACGTCTGGGTGCTCTCGTAGTTGCCTCATTACCTTAGTATAGACCAAAATCGGCATAGGAGGGCACGAGGGTACGACGAACATAGGTGTCTGGTCACGACATAGATAACGTGAACATCATGTCGTGTACGTCATGAAACTCTTTCCTTGAGTCATGTGTGCCACATACCCGCATACCACGGGCTGCGATATGCGGGTATGAGCCTTAAAGTTTGTATCTACCCAGGAACGGCGACAACAGACATCGATCATTTAAACGCGAGAGCCTTAAAAAAATCCGGCATCGTCGGCCTCAAGCTCTCACTTTAAGGCTATTGCAAACGGAGTCGTACCCAAATCCACACGTACTCCACGTCATATACCCGGAACTCTACGATAATGATATATGCAACCAATGCCAACTCACCCCGGCAACGCTTAGACACATGCTCTGGGAGTGCACTACAATGTATAACGATGTTAACCCCGATGCTACTTCGGCGAGGTGGGCGGCTGCCGTGCGTAGCTCCAGCCTAGCCGACCAGAAATGGGCCGTCCAGCAAGCCCGCGATGCGGCTGTTAGGCTAGGCCTCTCAGTCCCAACGTGGGAGCCCTGAGCGCGTTCGCGTGCTTCTTGCAGGACATTAATAAATGTTTTTCCATCCATCGGCCGCGTTGATTTGACGAATGAAAAGAATAAAAATCAGGATCCCAGCAGGAATCGAACCCAAGCATTTCGTGTGGCTGTCATGTACTCTACCACAGAACCACGCAAGGTCTTGAATCTGCTTTGGAAAAGATACTATGCAGACATCAAGTCGGTAAAACGTCCATTGTGGTTACCGTGCTAGCTATCTAAATTTATAAAAAAGGTGATAAACATGGCATATATACTCCTACTATACAGGTGCCATGTGAGGTTAACATCAATTGTTGGTTTAGTGTCAGCTCCGCTTTTCTAACCGTCTCATAAACATTATATAGCACTCATATGACTCAGCAAGCTATAATCAAGCGTTGCTCGGCAACGGAGGAATGCACTAACGAATGGTATTCACATCATCGCACCATAGCGTGCACTTCATTTCCATAAAATTTACGTCTATGCCCTAACGTGAGTGCTGACGTTGCGTCAGGTCATAAATTTCCCTCTGAACTCCAGTGTAGTCGACGTGTCTAGTGAGCGCGCGATTTGCACACTACTACCCCATTTACAAAAACGCGTCGATGTACCCGTAACGCCTGTCTAAAAGAAAATGAGAAATGCGGCATAGACAGGTACTCGCTGACTGCTTCGCATGAAAGCAATTCCCACAGTTCACGGGATCTGCCGAATTCTAACACGAAATTCTTGCATGCCGGGGTCCACGAAGACTTCAGTGACGTATTTCCGTCACGGAAACTACTTCGAAAAAAATTTACGCAATCACATGTCAAAGAAAAAAGTTCCGTCAACGGGCATCGAACCGATGACCTCTCGGTCCGCCGCCACAAGTGCCGAACACGCTATCCACTGCGCAACGGCCACATACTTTAACTGCTGTAAAAACGCTCCTTTTATATCGCACATTTTCCTCTTACAATGCTTTTGGTCGGCGGGGTAGTGTCGCCCTCTTGAAGCGGTAAAGTAGTTCATCATTACTGTGGCCTCCACGATTAGCACCTGCAACGCGTACTCCTACGCATATGCCCCATTCGGCGCGTTTACCATACAAGGGCAATTTTGTCAGCACCTTAACACGCCGAGAGTTGGCGACCTTAGCCCAAGCGTGGGTCTCGCTCACAGCGTCTATCCAAACCAAAAATAGATCTGCAACGCGCGCCTGTCTCACCTGGATGTAATAACGCGTTCCTCGCATCACGGTTGGGCTACAGGGGCGACACGACGCGCTTAGCGTTTCCCTCTAGATGCCACAAAGTTCAATCACACTTTAAGATGTCGCGGGATGGCGACCTTAGCCCGATTTCTGCGTCCAATATGCGACGCTCATCTTGCTATCACGCCTCTTTCTATGATTATGCTGTGGCCGTTAACATCTACATATACCACAATGGTTTGTTTAATAAATTGATCTTGGAGTTGAGTTGTCGGGATGGAGATGTATCACCAAGCGTTAACGAGGGTGCATCCACGTTGAACGGTGCTATAGCTGCCGAACACCAAAACATACATTGGGCAAACCCTCCTATATCAATGTACAGTAAACATTGAATTACCGCTGTAATGGCGCGTTTCACTTTCGTGCTATAGCAATTCCTATGACGGAGGGATCAACCATGTTTTTTCAATGAATGATTGCTGGTACACTTTTTCATAATAACTATTGCACATTCTTGCATATATTCAGGATTGTGTGTATTACAATTCGCCTCTTTGCTAATAGTCCAAACAGTGTTTCTGGTGCGTGCTTATTAACATTATTACTATTATTATATTACTATTATTATATTACTATGATCAACTTGTCAACCCTTTTCTTACAAAAATGTGTAATTTGTGGTGTTAGGGGCGTTGTACATTGTAAACAACGTTGTAGCACAACTGAAATTTTTCTTTGAAAGAAAAAAAAGAGGTGGGCGATTATAACGTTAAACTATCCCTCTTTGCTTCCTCCTGAAATGGTCGTTAGCTGCGCATGATTGGTCGAAACATTCTGGGTCATGCAGACAGCACCAGCTCGTTACGCGATGCAACAAATGACGCGAAAATGATCCATCGCGTAATCACTACTTATGCACGACCACGCAAAAAATAAGAGAATGAACTGTCTTCAATGCGTCATATTGTTGGTCATTGGTTCTTCGGCATTTAAGATTTTCTGTGTGCCGTAAAATCGCCTGCTTGTTACATGACGTCAGAAATCTGTGATATGTAATGGTGTTTATTACAACTCATGCATATGAAAGAGCGCATTCACGTGATTAACAATACCTAAAACTTTTTGGAATAGCCGGAGAGTGTCTCCTTCTAAACGTAATTCAAGTAGGCTAGTCGCCGATCACATTAGCAGCGGCTACTTATAGCAGCTGGCGGGATGGATTCATATGAATATAATGAACACTTTAACTTGCATCATAACGACGTTTAGCTGTTTGTGCGCGCATACAAATCTGTGAGCTCATCATTGCTTAGAGAGAGAGGGAGAGAGAGAAATAAGCAGCGCTGCGCGTGTGTGCTTCTTGGCGTCTGAGTTGTATTTTGAGCTGTAAAAGTCAATTCAAGTTCAATGAAAACCAACTAGCTCGACTCTTAATTAAGCCTCCTTAGTGCGAAAAACCGCGGACCTTCACCATCTCCCTGGTCCGGTGGATCAAGTAGCGGGGCACGCTTAAAAGCTCATTTTTACAGTGTGTTCGAGTCCACTGCTTTCTTCGTCGCCTTGTTGCAAGCTCCCGCCATCGCTGCAAGCTACCATAAGCAAGGCTGATCAGGTTGATCGGAGACTAAAGCGGAAACCTTTTTTGGCGCTTCCAGTACGGCAAAACTAAAACATTGAAAAAGATTCGACACACTCATCGAGTCACAGCAGCTTCGACAGAGCAGCAGTGACGCTATTCCTTTTCGATGAAAGAAAATGATTTTCCTGAAGCTGAAAGTGCTTTGACCGGTCAATAAAAAGTTTGCTCTTTCCCATCCGTAATTGCATCATCAATGATTTAAATTTCAGGCCAAGAAAAGCAGAATAAAAGCATGAACGAGTGATCTAATGTTATAGGGCCCCTGCTCAGCGCTAGCCTCCTCTGCAAATACAGCACAAGGCGCGAAAGCGTGGCATAGGCGGCCCGCACCGCAAAGAGCCTACAAGGAAAATCATCACAGCAGGAATGTTGGAAAAGTTTCCTTATATTGTAACATGCCCTCGTATCATTCCCATTCCCTCGTAACAATATAATTGAGTGATTACTGTGGTGAAGGAAAACTTCGCCTTAGTAGTTGCTGGTTTCCCAGCGTGCAGCCAACAGTGACCACGGTCGGAAGGGGGGGGGGGGGGGCTCGCGCTTCCCTTGCCCCCCCCGGCTGATACGCCTATGCGTAGAGCCATTTGCACTTATTCTCTAATGACTCGCAGCTGTGCCCGAAGAGCATAAGAAAGAAGTTCATTGTTGTTTTTTTTGTATCGACTATAGAACACATTCATCTATGGTTCAGATATATTCATAGTCTGCAAGCGTCGGTACGTAGCTGAACCGTTAAGACACTCGCCTTGTGAGCGTGGGGCAATACGTTAACCCAGCGCCAACAAATACTATTTAGTTGCATAAGTTTGTCTCTATAGTGATACCTCTTACGGGACGGTGGGACGGACGGACACGCAGTTACCTCAATGAGTCGGCGTATGGATGCTTACGCATTTGAAATATAAACTCCGCCCACAACTATCGCCGTTCCAAGCAAACAAATTGGCAAAGCTTGCACTGAGCCGCGCAAGGATGGAAACAGCGAAACTGGATGATTCTGAAGACTAATCTGGTTGCTTCTAGGTTGTTTCTATAGACTTTAGCTAGGTGATGTAGGTTCTAGGTGGCTTCTAGGTCGTTGCTAGACTTTAGCTATAGGTGATGCTAGGTTGTTTCTACGTTGATTCGCAGCGCAGAGAGAGGTTCGAGTTAAACCACAGAGAGTCACACGGGCACGTCGTCGTTAGCGTTGGCCTTCCATCGCTTCGGGGTCTTGCAGTCGCCGTATCCCCTCCCGTTCCCTATTAATATCTCGTTGTACGTACTCGGGGTCTCCGGCTCGCCGACGTCGCTTCGCAGCCATTTGTTGGGCTAACTGCTTGCCTTCATTTTTAGTGGACCCGTGGTGACTAGTGGTATTTACCCAATTTCTGTGGCACATGCCCGTTTCATGATGATGATAGTTTTCTGGCAGGCCGCGCACGCGAATTGCGACTAGTTTAAAGACCTTCGCTGTTAAAAGAATTTGCACAAGCTGTCCATTCATGGTGTGCTGCCACCCCATTCTTATTGTTCTAGTTGTTTAGAAGGAAACAGTTAACGATATAGGGGTGCTATGCACACCCTACCTACTATGGTGCAGTGGAAGCTGTCCTAGTTAAACGAATAAGAGCCCATGTTTAGAAATAATGTGAACGATTCAGAGTAATTTCTACTCTAATATGGGAGAGCTGCATGTAGCTGTCACGTCTTCAAAATGAGAAGTTTGCTCAAGCAGAGTTCACTAATTTTCTAGACGTCTCCGTGATTGCAATTTTCGAATGTTCCCTTACAGATGCACGGTTTGCGTCGCTGGTTTTTAGTTTAGAAGACTTGTATGTGCGCGGCAAACATTGTCAGAGTTGATGACATCAGTCTCAGCCAAGAATAATACCTTAATGATGACAGTCAATCTTTTATTTCTTGATCATGCATAGTCTGCATTTCTACACGTAAAGCACCTGTGCATCGAAACAAAGAAAACACCTACGATTACGACACTACCTAATGCGAACTCTGAGCGCAGCCTCGTATTGGGGCAACGACAAATTCCCGTAGCAGTCGCAATGTAACAATCGTTACATATTGCCTCATAGAATGGCAACGTTCTAGTGCTACGCACACCACTCTGTGCATTTGCATGCAGGCGTCGCGAACCAAGTGAAACGTCCGACAGCCCCGTTACGACAAGCGAAGCAAGCCGCAGTGCACGTGCCAGCCCTGTATGCGCACGAGCTCCCACAGAGGGGCCAGCGCGCGTGACGGAGGAAGAAAGCGAGGATAGAGGCCAGTGGCTCGTGATATCGAGATACTCCGCGTTCGCTCTCGGTTACGCCGACGCCGACGCCAACGCCAACGGCGACGCCGCTTAATGCGGGAACGGCTGCCTAAGCACTGGGCTCTAGAACGTCAGGCCTGCGCCGAACGCTCAGCAGAGTTCCAGTGAAAGTACACGTGCGAGGTATCCACTACACCGTAAATCATAATTTTTGTGTATTAGGGAAGCACACACTACGCCATTATTCGTCTTTCTGCGGTTAAGCGTGGTACCCGCTACATATCTGTAACGTATTATGTGCACTATGTTGGTGCTGCATGTGGCTGATGACGATGGAGAATTATGGCTGAGCACTTTACGGTCAGTGGGAAGCTTTAAACCACACACTCGATGCGCAGTGAGCATTGTGTGGCGCCTGGTTGTTATTTTATTCTTCTGCCACGCTATATTGCATATAGGTTAAAGGAGTACTGACACGAATTTTAAATATTTTCGGGTTGTTGCTCTAAATAAAAACGTGGGTGTCGAGAACCCTAAAAAGAGTGTCGCGGTGCATGGGAATGCATCGAATATATTTATATTGCCGCTACCTTAAAACAGCAATTTCGGTTTCGGTATCGAGAGGGTGGCTTCGCAGTGACGTATCAAGACTGCTCACGTCGTGGGAAGACTGCAACTCGCGACATACTAGCAACAGTTGCCTGTTTGCTGTCAGTCGCACGTGGTTCACGTAAACAACGATGAGTGCATTGTCGTCCAGTGACTCTGAGAGTGATTTCTGCGACTTAGGCTGCATGCGGACGCAAATTTCGCGAACCCAGTGAGCTGTGTTGATTTTGTCATGATAATGTCCATTGCGGTGGGGCTGGCTTGCAGATGCTGGGCGACGAACTTTAAAATCAATGTATAATATTTTGTACGCGTTGTGTGGCTCCGGTGTGGAGAGCGATGACAGTGCACACTATGGAAACGATAGAGTTCCCCTTTTGGGGTGACTCAGAATCGTGTCAGTACTCCTTTAACACGATTCCTTGCCCGACATGACGTCCTCTTTGTAAATCAGTTTCAAGGCACCAGCGTCGCTCTGTCAATAAAGAAAAAAAATACAGCGTGGCTCTGTGGTAGAATACTCGATTGTCACGAAGAGGGCACGGGTTCATATTCCATTCGATCCCAGATATATTTTTCTCATTTCATTTTTTTCGTGTTTATCGGTTACGCCGACGCCGACGTCAACGGCGACGCCGCTCAGTGCAGGAACGGGCGACTAAGAGCTGCGCGCTAAGAACCAGCTGACTTCACACATTTTTTGGATAAAGGACAGGCGCACAGTGGTTTTGTGGGTGGCTTATAGGAGCCTCTTTGCGCGTTTACCTTGAGCAAGCGACCTTCCCTAAGCGAGCCGCGTGTAGAGAGGGAACGGCTTTAGGAATTTGTGACGTCATCATGACGAGGGTGGCGAAATGTTGGTCAGCCTGACTCGGTCTAAGTTGAAATGTTATCTGGCCAGCGCCACGAAAGATGGACGCAAGAAGAAACGAAGAGGAGGAGACAAGCGTTTGTCGGGTCCTCTTCGCATCTTCTCGAGTTCATTCTTTTGTTGCGCAATGACATCATGACGTCATTGCACGACATGGTCGCTCGGTAAAAGGTGAGCCGATGCCGGAGGCCGTGCTACACCACGTCAGGTGTAGAAAGTTTCAGGGTGAGGTGGGAAGAGGAAATAATGCGATTGGTTGATAACGTCGAGGAAATTTGACGCGTGTCTCTCATACCGTGCTGCTCGTTATGTTTTGCCAGAAGTCCCGATTGTATAACAATGCATTGCCAAGTGTTCAGCAGGTTCTCGACTTCGAGTGTTACAGAGAGTGTGACATACTCTGCCGAACACTTTATAACCTCGGTGATACGATCACAACTCATACGAATTTCGGGGTGATACGAATTTTTCTTTGGTCCCGGGCCAAGGCCCATTGGCCTGCAATGTAATGGAGTATGGTTGTTGCGAAACGATTTTCACCCCGCGACGTTTGATACGAACATACGCTACCGCCCAGGTACGAAGAGGTGCTGTCCGTGCTGTTGCGGAAGACGCGCTGTGGCCTTGATCTATCGTGTCAAAGCGCTTATTTCGTTAGTTTTTCCGCAGTACTCTGGTGTCATGCGAAAAAGCATACTAATACTTGGAAGGGGCTACTGCTGTCGGGGTTCACAAGCGCACCTGGTTCGTTAATTAAACACGCGTGTACGGACCGGTATGTTTACGAGTGCTGGTATGATTGCCGACATCTAAAAACTTAACTGACAATCATTCAGAGTTCTTCCTGACGTTTCTGCGGCCCCGAAAAACAATAAATGCAAATGTACGCCAGCTTTCTTTTGTCGCATGCTAATTTTTCATGCTTTCTGGTGATACGAATTTCGGATGATACGAATATTTTTGGTGGTCCCGTGAGATTCGTATCACCGAGGTTTCACTGTATGCGCTGGAGGCCAAATACACTTGTCATTGCCGCAAAGCGAAGAATTGCAAAAGCAGGAAATCTTTCTTTCTTGTTTTTCTTTTTTCTTTTTTCTTGCGATGTACACTTGTCCTTAAGACAGTTGTTCTCAAATGGGGGTCCGCAGAGCTCAGGGGTTCAGCGGAGCTATTTTTAGGGGTTCGCAAAACTAATGGTCGGGAAAAAAGAAACAAAGCGAAAAAAAAAGAACGAAAAACGCGTCTTTTAAACCACTGTATGTCCCGTGACAGCGGCACCTTCCGATTTTTAGTATGCTCGCTGCATAACGTTTTTGCATGGAGTTGACTTATGTTTTCCCTTCTCGTTGAGATGGCTGTAAAGCTTTTGTTGCAGTTTTCTAGGACATATGCATAGCATGCTTTTTCCAGGCTTGCAATACCTCAAAAGCAAACGCAGTTAGAAACAGGATGAATGTGGCTGCAGACCGTACAATTAATCGGCAAGCTCTATAGATCGAATTGGGGTGGCACTTTAGTTGACCGTTCTTTGCAGGTAGAAATAAAAGGCACCCATTTCACGCTGCATGTTGCAATAATTTATGGCTCCCGCTTTCTCTCGCCGCAGATCCCTCAATCACTTCCACCGGTCCGCAAAGTGTCCCCGAAACATTCCAAGGTTGAGAAACACTCCCTTAAGGCGTAACGCTTGGTGTGCACACATGTATATTATATGTACGCTGAAAGGTCCAGTGTTGAGTGTGAGTTGAAGCAGTGTTTTGTCGAATGTGTTATTACTATTTGGGGGGCCCCTGCAGTTATACTTCCCAGAATTTGCGACGTGGCCGGGGAATACTGGGTACATTCCATGTGCTGTGCCGTGATGGCAGCGTCATCGTCATCGCACTAGCGTGGCTACACCGGGCTACACCAGGGGAGTGATGTACAAGCCTCGACCTTAAAGAGCTTCGCCCCTAAAAGTGCGTAAAGGGCGGTATATCCTATGGTTGCTCAGCCAATCAGTAGTCCGTTGCACTTATATGCCGCGACAGACTGGACGCTGCGTCACTGTGCACTTGAGAGAGCACACACGCTATCTTTCACGTTCCGTGAATCCACGCTGTTCTGGGCAGGTCCGTTGAGGTGTACCCAAGGCTCCGCTTGTGTTTTGGCTCTGTGAAGGAGAAGAAGCGGGATTTGAACGAAAATGACATCGCCATCATCGCCATCAACAACAAAAAAGAAGGAAATGAACTATCGTGCTTTCTCCAAACGTGTCAAGCAGTTGCGCAGTCAACCTGTTCAGTTCCGAAGAGCTGTCGGGCGCTCGCGTCCCTGACGTAGCCCGAGGTCATGCTCTACGGTAATTCTCCTACGCAAGCCCGCTGGCTTAACAGGACGGAAGAGTACAGAACACGCACAGAACTGCTGATGGTGGGTGATTTGAGGATAGAATGCAAAGAAGGGGGAAATTTACACTAGCCGCGTAAAGCTTAAGAAACAGTGAAACTGGTTGATCTTGGGGGGCTTAACGTGGCCCGGGGCTTAACGTGGCCCTCTTGGCTGATGTTAGGTGGTTTCCTCGGCGTAGACAAAGTAGAGTCGAACCACAGCCCGACACAGACCTTGCAAGAGTGTCCAAACTCTAGCACCAGAATTAACCTGCAAGACTGGCTGTGGCACCCCCCAGTAGAAGCGCGGGCCTTTCGTCGCTGGTATACTCGGCTCGCGCGGCGGGCAAGCTCGGCGCGGCGGCTGCGCGGAGCTGTCTCCTTTGGTGGGCGTGGCTGATAAGCATCGGCGCGGAGGGTTTAGCAACGCGTGATAAGCAACGGCGCAGAGGGTTTTCTGCGGACACCCGACACTTTACCTCGAGCTTCTCTTAAAAGCCCTTATTTCTGCAACCCACTGCGCTGCGTCGCGGGAGTGAGGGGGATGAGGGATACAGGTGGGATGAAAGGCGATATTCTCGCGATTATAACCTACGCCACCGAATGCCAGGCGACCCACACTATCTAGGTTGTGCTAGGCAGCGGTAAATTTGCGTGCCAGCGGTAAATGCTGTATATAAATAGATCGTCGTTATTACATCGGCGCATGCTTGGCGCGTGGTTGAGTTGTTTAACGCAGCTTGCTGCGGAGCGAGGGGTCGCTGGTTCGAATCCCCGGTTAGGTGCTTCAGAATTTTTTTTCTTCTGACTTACTTTTCATTGTGCCTTTTTTACATATATACATACATATACATATCCGGAACATGACGGCGACGGCAACGGAAAAGTCCGCCGAGAGTGTCCATATAATTGCTATCGCAATAAAAAAAGTCTTCAAACACCAACGTTCCGTCACGGAACACTCTTGCGTGCCATGCACCCCTCACCTTACCAAGGTAAATGCATGATTTGCGACGAGGTCTCTATACTGTATGCAGTGGGGAGTATGAACGCAGCCCAAGAGTGAACAGAAATACAGCACCAGGAGTATCGGCTGTCGTGTGCGGACGTTGAAGACTTACAGAGCCTGGGATACCATTCTGGACGCTGCCATGCCATGTTGCCAAGCCGTTCTGGACACTGTTATTCTGCCGAATTCCGCCATGTTGTCAAATTCGACATCTTGTCAACTATGATTGCTCCAGAGAACTGCTACGACCTTACTGATTGGCTTAAAATGCCTACATAACAGAATTTCACAATATTGTTACGGGGCAGGTTGCGTACATTTTACAGGAAAAGACACAGGCAAGCGTCAAGATGGCTGACCAACACACTCGCGCGCCTGTCAGCTTCTCCGGCTCTTCGTCTTCGTTGACTTCATCCCTCCGTAACAATATGGTTGAACTTCACAGTGTCCAGATTGGCAACCCTGGTGAAAAGGACCATGTTGACAGTCCCGGCGCACGGATTCTTACCCTGACCTCAAGGGTGACTGCTCAAGCTTGGACGAAGAACAGCCGGCCTCAAAAGTTATTAAGGCGAAAGCCTTTAATGTCTCATGCTCACGTCCGTCCGGTGTCCGTCCGTCCGTCCACACCCCCCACTGCGCATGCGCCAACCCATTAAAAAAAATAAAAAACCTCCTCTCCACCTCTCTCTCTCCTCTAGGCATCCCTCCCAGCGGAGGCCACACCCTCACTGCGCATGCGCGTCCCCTCCCTCTCTCCCCTCCTACGCTCCCCCCTTTCTCCTTTCCTACGCCCCCCCCTCTCTCCTCTAGGCATCTCTGCCCGCGGCGTCCACACCCCCACTGCGCATGCGCGTCTTTCCCTCTCCTACGCTCCCCCCCTCTCTCGCCTCGCGACGCCGACAGCGTCTGCTAGCGAGTTTCTTGGTTGAAAAAACCGACTGCTCGCGCTGCACAACCGTTCACTGGCCACCCCGTATATATGGCAATGGATCCTGACCTGCAAGGTGGTGCCGGTGGGAGATTTGTCCTGTGCGTTGTCGAACGATAAAAACTTCGCAGCGTGCGCGTTAACTAAAAGCGGACTGCGGGTCTCTGTGTCCAGTCCGAGTCTTCTGTCTCTCATTGTCCATTAGCAGCGATTGGGATGTTCCAGTAGGAAACACCGGTTCATCACTGCGTGCTTTGCGCCCCCCCCCCCCCCCCCCCCAGGTTTCTCTCCTGGGCAACGCTGCGATGAGCGCCAGCGTCAACGCCGCCGCCAGTGTAAGCGTTAGCGCCCGCTGCTTCGCATCTACACATGGTTCCCTTTAGCGGGAGATGGTGTAATCTTTAAAGCGAAAGCCTTTAATGTCTCATGCTCACGTCCGTCTGGTGTCCGTCCGACCTCCGTCCGGCGTCCATCCGTCCATATGTCTGTCCGTCCGTCTGTCTGTCTGTCTGTCTGTCTGTCTGTCTGTCTGTCTGTCTGTCTGTCTGTCTGTCTGTCTGTCTGTCTGTCTGTCTGTTCGTCCGTCCATCCGTCCGTCCATCGGAGCTCTGGCACGGAGCCAGGTAGCCGCCGGAATGCGCAGACGGACGCCGGTCGCGTCGGACTCTATAGCGCTCGCGCTTTGCTTGCGTAGCGTCGCTGTGCCCAGAGTTTGCAATCATTCTGACCGACGCCGTCTCAATGGACCCAGGCGTTCACGGAATACACTTTCCAATTTACAAAGGGTCCGTCAATTTAAGAGCTGGAACGCGGATGGCGTTTGCACGATGCGCAAAGCGCGAGAAAATACTAACGCATGCGAACGGAGGAAGATGAGTCTCGCGTCTCGCTGCGATTCGCGGTAAAAAATTAAAGAAGAAAACACGCACCCATTCGGTTTGTGTCTTATCCCACTGAGAGTGTAAAAGAAAAAAAAGACATGGCATAATCAGTGGAATGGCCACACGCTTTTCGCCGTAGACACTTTGGAATGTACAAAGTGTCCTTTAATTTTCATCAAAGTTTATTTTCTGTGTTTCTCTCTTTCCGAAGACCTGCGCACCTCACTTTCCTCATTCCAATATGCAAATAGATTTGCGAAACCGCCCGCAAACGTGCTTAAATGTGCGCCAACCACGCGCACGCTATATTCTTCCGAGATGCGCACCGGCAACCTCCTCCATCCCCTATCGCCTTGCCTCTGTACTCCGGTGTAGTCGTCGAAGTTGGACGCCGAAGCTGCTGGATGAGCAGCGCGTTCGTAAAACAAACTCGGAATCTCCCGATCCCACCGGAATCGTTACACCTTCCCCCGCTCTTCTCCTCAGAGGCAAGGAACCCGCACGCGTTGTTCTGGGAAGTGGGCGCTATATATCAAGCGTCCGTGTATATAAACACCACCAGCAGCCGCGAGGAGCAAGGCAAGGCAAGCTACTTGCTCGGGCTCTTCGCGTATACACGCACGTATCGCGAGCATATACCGCACAGGGCCCACCCACCCATCGGGCCTCCCGCGCATAAGATACGGGTGAAGAGGAAAACTCTCGTTCAAGTACAGACAAAGGACGGGCTGTGTTTAGCCTCCTTGGGCGTATACCCTCCTCTCCCCTGTCCTGCCAGCCTTCCTAGCTGGACGCCTTTTGTTTGGGACCGGCTACAAAACACTCTCGCTGTTTCACTTCTCTTCCCCTCCGCCGGGGGTATACGCAGTTTGCGAAAAGCTTTCTCCGTCGCGCAAGCACGTGGTTCGAATTAATCCTTTCAACGCCCATCAGCTCCAGTAACTTTGTTCTTCAGAAAGAGAGGGAAGCAAAAATAAAGCTATGCGAAGGGCTGGCAATGTAGTTGGGTTTTCTCCCGAGGAACAAGAGGTTGCTCCCACAGGCGGTTGCATCTCGCGAGGCCTCCCCATTACACTGACGTCTCGGCCTTTCGTTCGCTGTGATATATTCCCCGTTTATGACTGTTTTGATGGCCGGCCAAAATGTAACGATGATATCGAGATGCGGGCTGTGACTTTATCGAGCATGTATAGCGGCGTCGTTATCGAGCGAGGGGGGGGGCATCTGTTGCTGCCTTTGGCCACGAAGGCCAAACACGCGGGGGGCCCCACTTAATTCTCTAATTACTTCACCCTCCCTGCTTTGTCGGACCAGTAACTTTCAAAGATTGATCCTTGCAATCGGTGTGTGATCGCCGCGTGGGTTTTTGGTGGCAGTCGCGGCCGCCTCATTTTGATATGATGCGATGTGAACTCTCTCTCATACGGACACACGCATAAACAGAGGGAGAGGGAAGTAGAGAAGAGCTATTACGCCAAAATCTTTTGCCGACTTTATGTTTGTGTTTTTGTTGTTTATGCTTAGTTTACTATAAGACATGTTACTTGTACAATGACATTTGTGTTGCATTACTGGTCAGTTTAACAGAGTCCACAGCTCGCGTGTCGGAACTTCATAATACGAAGAAGATATGACCCGTGGTCAGTTACAGAGACGGGGCCAAGAGATAAAAAAAAATGCAGCTCCACTGCTGTGAAACCTGAGGGAGTGCGTAGCACGGGCACCCAGCGATTCCCGTTCGTATAGAGTAGCCCACTGCTCCGTTTACCAAACCGTCGATGACGTCAATTTTTTAGGTAAGCATGGTTTCCCCGACACGAGTAGAATTTTGCTAGGGAGATTCGCAAACTCGGTGTGCGACATGCGCGCTACTTTGTGATGCGCTTTATCGACTTCCTGTTTGTTACGTACATACTAGTCGTCTGCAGCTATATAGTTCCGTCAGGTTGTTTGACCTTTCAGATATAGCCGGCGAAGCGCCTTGGGGAGGAGAAATCGTGCGCTGTGCGAGGCGGTGGTGCTCTCTCTTGCGTGGCGGGCTCGAACCGCATTTTTCTGAAGGGTTTTTAACGACATTAAGTTAGTGCCTGCGCTTAATTCTTGGTTATTCTGTTAATTATATTATTTTATACCTTGTTCGTTTATTTTAACCCGGTTTTGAGCATTGCTAACCTTGTTTTAGACCTGTATCGACCACTTGATTTTGAGCGCGAACACGCCACATGGGATCTATGGATGGACGAGAAGCCGAGATCCTAGAGTACTATGCGCTTTAAACGTAACCAAAGATGGCAAGTGGTTAAGTGGGGCGATGAAACTGAGTAATTTGTAGGCATAAAATGGAATCAGCTGGCGCGGGACAGTACAAATTGAAGATTATTCGGAGAGGTCTCCGTCCAGCAGAGGACAAAAAGTGATGACGGAAACGATTCTTCTTCTTCTTGTTCTTCTCCTTCTTCTTCTTCTTCTTCTTATTATTATTATTATTATTATTGTCGTTGTTGTTGTTGTTGTTGTTGTAGTTGTTGTTGTGATGATGATGAACAGCAAGCTAGTCTTGTTTATCACATTATCTCCCAACTTACAAAAGAAAAAAAAAAAGCTTCGGTAATTTAGTCCCAGCGATTGCCGTTGGGTGGACATGAAAAGGCGCCAGAACTCACGCCAAAAGTAGCCAAAGTAGCCATGTCATTTGATATTATCGCCGAATTTTCTAGCCAAATAGAACAGAAGCGGTATTATCAAGAGTCTTTACTACTGATGAATAAATAAAACCATTTTGAATAAGTAAAACCATAAGTTTAAAGAAGAGCCATGGCGCCCACTGGAAATTTTGTCGCCAACGGGGTCCAAAAGTTAGCCAATTTGGCGCAAAGTAGCCACCAACGGCAACCCTGGCCGTCACGGTCACCTACTGTCCTAACTTCGGCATACCGTATATAGTCATTTATAACGCGTCCCGTTGGTGGCATCCATAGGACTAAGATAATGCGGGGGGGGGGGAGGGGGGGGGGGGGGCTGTTGCCCCTCCATACGCTGCACTCACTCTTTGTCCGCGAAATTCTCTTCCCCCCTTCTCTCTCTCTTTCCTGCTTCTCATTATTGACGGGCATTTTTACGAGCTTCCAGCGAAGCGGAATAAACAACCTGCCCCGGCGGTTGTTTATTCAGGCCCTGGCTCGCGTGCGTCTAGTAGTGCAGTTCATGTAGTCGGCCGTCTCCTATAGGGGCGCCGCATACCTACGTTTATAAATACAGCGCCGTGAACCACGGACCTTGCATTCTATATAGACTCGCGCGGCTTGTCCAGGGTACACATACACGTGTGGTCCCCGTCTGCAACTTTTATATTTGTTTAAAGTTTTTTTGCGTGGTCTGCGAAGTTAATACTCTTGGGCGGCTGTTAACTGCTGCCGTACCCGTTCTTAATGCGCCGACGTTCCGCTGACAAGTTGTTTATTTAGCGGCTCAGATTTAGGCGCGTCTGCGCGCTGTCGAAAGCATCGCGAAAAGCACGCATATTAAGCGCTGTTCCCGTTTCTTTCTTTCATTTTTTTTTACTTCAGTTTTCTTCGGTCGTTTCTCCAATCGAACGTCTTCGACGCTCCTGCCTCGGAGCCGACGACTGAACAAGATTTGCGATCTCGATGAGCGGAGTGAGCAAGAAGGATCCAACTGACGCAGTTTACAAGTTTACGTTTATAGAGGGTTGCGAGTGTAGGGCTGTAGTGCTTGAGGGGTGGACGTCATTTTTCACGGAGCGCTTTCAGTCGACGTCCAGACAGTTTGTGCGACGACACGGGCGCCTTCTCTGGCGGCGATGGTGGTGGCCCGCTCGGCGTAGACGGACCATCTATAACGACACCGCGCTCGGCGATCATGACTGAATCACGAAAGATGTGAGCGCGTCGCTCTTTTTTTTTTTTAACAACGCGAGGCAGGCTCGTGGTGTATATACGTGCACGAGCACGCGTGCGAACATCCGCACGCAAGCTCGCAACGCCACCAATGCGTGTTGCAAACTTTGACGCGCCCCAGAGAGCTCGAGGATGCGTGGTTATACAATATATGATTAATGGTTGTCGCCGAGCCGCTGAGAAAACAGGAAGGATGTGTTGGGAGTGCAGTTAGAAACTAACAACTCCGCGGTTTCGGTGCGTTGTGCACGCTGATATACACCGATGCAAATGCGGTTCAATCTGATATAGCGAAGCGATGACCGCGCGAGAATTATTTCCTTAGATCGTGAAGTTCGTATAAAATCGAGAAAGGAATTATGCGGTCCTTCTAGATGGTGCGACGCGTCTGGTGCGACACTACGCTTCTGTCACTCAATATCAGGCGTGTAAACACGACTTGTCGTACTACATGACGCCTCTAAAAGGTTTTTTTTTTCGTTTTTTTTCTTCTTGTTTTTAGTTAGTTTCAAACCCCTCATGGAGTGGCTCTGCAGTAGAACGCCTGACTGCCACGCAGAATGCCTGGGTTCGATACCGGCTCTGATCCCTGATTTTATTCTTCGCATCCGTCGCGATTTTTCGCTCACGGACAACGCCGCCGACACCGAGACCGGAATTTCTGTGACACCGGCTCCTTAACGCTGTGACGACATCAGAATTCTTCGGTGCTCGCGACGGCTTCCGTGTGTTAATCTTTGACGGTCCACGGTTGACCAGATGGGCTCGTAACACCAAAACCACGGAGACGCGGTGGACCAGAGGCGACGCATTTCATTTCAACGACTGGTCAGCATTCCTGCATTCTTCCCCTTATTAGGTCGACCGGCTTCACGAGAATAAGCGACGCATCGTCCTTTCATCGCTGTCTTGCGTGTAATCGCGGTTCTCGTATAAACGAGGACTTCGCTGTTGATTCACGACTCCATCCCTACCGCTCTGGTGGTCATCATCGGCATCAGCCTGACTACGCCCACTGCAGGGCAAAGGCCTCTCCCATGTTCCGACAATCAACCCGGTCCTGTGATTTCTGCTGCCACGTTATACCCGGCAAACTTCTTAATCTCATCTACCCACCTAACTTTCTGTCTCCCCCTCACGCGTTTGCCTTCTCTTGGAATCCGGTCAGCTACCCTTAATGACCAGCGGTTATCCTGCCTACGCGCTACGTGTCCTGCCCATGTCCATTTCTTCTTCTTGATTTCGACTATGTTGTCCTTAACACCCGTTCGCTCCCTGACCCAACCTGCTCTCTTCCTGTCTCTTAAGGTTACACCTATCATTTTCTTTTCCATTACTCGCTGCGTCGTCCTCAATTTAAGTTGAACCCTCCTTGTAAGACTCCAGGTTTCTGCTCCGTAGGTGTGTACCGGTAAGATGCAGTTGTTATATACCTTCCTCTTCTATGGTAGTATGGTATCGTATATAGTATACCAACGACGCTTCTAAAGACCGCGCTGCCTCCGAAGGCACCTGGCGACAACCAGACACTACTCGAAACCACCTTGGTACCGTATAATGTAGGCCCCCGCTGTCTGTAAGTTTTGAGGGTCAACCGCATCTAGGTGTCTACGCCAACCCTTCATCCTACATGGCGCTCTAAACTATGTCTGCACCTCTCGCGGCTGCAAGCTGTTGCACCCGAGTCAAACTTGAAAACCACGTGAAACCGGGACTTTTAAACTCCACATTACACGAAAGGGCAAAAAAATAAGCACTATCGGAAACCTGCGCGACAAGGAGGCAACGTGACGGCAGCCGACGAGGCTGTGCCGTCGGCGCTGTTATATTAAGGCGAAAGCCTCAGATGCCTCACCAAACGGAAAACTTGACCGTCGGCGGCGACCGTCCTGCGGCGTCGGGGACGAGTGCTGCAAAAATCATCACGTGATGACGTCATCATGACGTCACGAATTCTGGCGTGACGTCATGTGACGTACGCCACACAGTGCCGTTGTAGCGCCCTCCTTTGGGCGGCGAACGAAACCGGAGAGCGCGCGACCTCAAGAGAAGAAAATGAAAACGAGGAACCCAGCCTTCAAAAAACACGCACACAAGAAGTAGACAACCACACACGCTGGGGTTGTCTACACCCCAGCGTGTGTGGTTGTCTACTTCTCTTCTTAATTGTGTGCGTGTTTTTTGAAGGCTGGGTTCCTCGTTTCCAAGCTATGTACCAACAGGCCCAACACCAGACTCTTCTAAGAAAATGAAGACGGCGCTTGGATGTGGCACGTGAAGCCACGGCTCGTGTTCCCTGCTCCCTTACACGTCGACCGAGAAGAGAAAGGTGTATTTCATCTTCGAGTCGCCTTAGGTGAATGCAGAAGGGACCCTGTTGGTTTTTAGGGACGAAGGCGAGAGTTGAAGCGGAGCCGCAGTGGCTGTGATGTCCGGCTCGGACGAAAACCTTGAGCGTTCTCTCCAAAGAGCTTCTTTTTCCCTGGCCGACTGGCCGCGATTGGCGCGGCGCTAGTCCCGAGTTTGCTAAAAGTTCATATTGAAGGCATTCTCGATACTCTACCACATTCCAGAGTGCAGACACAGCCAGATTCAGCAGGTATATAGCATCCCAATATCCTATTCCAAGCACCAAGATCGTGGTCGAGTGGCTAAGACACTCGGTCCATGGTAGTGGGACACCCGTGGATTCTAACCCAGAATCGAAGGGTGGAATTGTGGGAGTGGAGCTCGGGTTGGCCTGTAGATTCAGGCCAGGGCCGTAACCCGGCCCGACTGTGTCTGGCTCCTCACCTCAGAGTCGGCATGCAGTCGGGTTAGCAGGGCGCTTTCACAGCTGCGGTGGGTAAGCTCTGAGGAGCTGTGAGGGGTTGACCCCCGTAGCTGGAAGGCGACTGGAAGGTGGGGGGCTACCCACAATTTTCCGCATATTTTTTTTTTCGTTTTTGCCATATAACCCATTTATTGGCCTGAATGGCAAAGCCTATTCCTTTAAAGTTATGGTTATTATCATCAAAGTACAGAATTGTCGTAGTAGTGTCTGTCATGATCACCATCATTCGAAGCCACACAATGGGCATATGAGTACTGGTGCGAGGTACTTAAAGGTTATTAGCATCATCATAATCGCCGATCATCATCATCGTCACCACTATCATCATGCTAACAATGTAGTAGGTGCATGAGTGATTGCTTCAACCGCAACAGGAAGCAGTACCGCGGTCAGAAGGGTTAGTACAGACTTCTTACTTGATCGCCCTTGTTTTCCTGCTCGTAGACAGTTTGGTGATGGCAAACGTTTCGTACTTTCACAACTATGGGTCACCATGCTATCGTTCCTACCGCCATGGACCTCGACTCTGACGAAGGCTTGACATCGCGTTCTCCAGTTGCCCGAATTGTGGTACTCGGAATGGGAAGTGTGGTTCGCTTTACCCACGTTGAGGCCAGGTACCGCAACCCCGATGTGACGTCGTAGATGACTCCTTTCGTGGCTTCGCTCTGCTCGTCCGTCACAATTCCGGAGTGTGACGCCGACTGCGACAGACGTGACATTCAGCTATCCGTATCATCTGACAGACTTGGTGATAAAAAGCGCGCAAAGCTGTGTCGTTGCAGACACAATGGTTGGAAGTCGCTGTATGTCTCGACTCAGAGGTCTGCCTATAGAAACCCTGTCTGCGACGCCTGCTGTATTAGGTGCGAATATACTTTTAAAGGGGTTTGTTTGTTTGTTTGTTTGTTTGTTTGTTTGTTTGTCGCCTACGAGAAGTTGGCTCATACCCACAAGGGGGATTGGCCACACTGACTAAAGGGGTTCTGAGGCATAAATTTTCCATTGCCGTTTCTTCTTTTTCGTCGAATGAAAGGCCATGCCCTCGAGAGCCTAGAAGATGTGCTGGTATGCACCAGTGCGCCGTGGAAAATTAATGATAACATGTTTTAAGGGTTAGTTTCGGTTCCTACTGACGTCACAACACAATGTGAGCTTCTCGTCACGGGATCGCTCAAGATATCATGACGTCACCGCGCCAGCTCCGCTCCGTGACTGCGTTGGTGACGCACAAGCCGCTATTTTTTGTTTAATATATTTTGCTACCTGACGTCATCGCAACTAGCCATACCGGTGCATGCACTCACCTGAATTGGTAGTGTAGCCTCACGGCAGGATAGTGTCGATGTCAGTAGGTGCGCAATGCGAATATTCACCTTTAAAATCGAAATAAAATGTCAGCATTTACTGAGCTTCACATTTGCTCAGGACCATCTCTCTATACAGGAGGTTTGTATGGAGCAGAAATTCGGCTTCGAAAATTGGTGTTTGTACCCCTTTTGGAGGCAAAACAGCGAGGCTAGACGAGTATACTCACAGCGACTGCATTGTCGACATTGTGTCGGTCCCCCCTATTTCTGTGCTGCTTTCCCTTACAGAGAAGCATGAGGAAATAAAAACATGTTCAGACTTCGCGTGTGTCCAATCGCTAAGCCCTATTCCTCGCAAGAAGTGCCGGCATTATTTACACCATAGTCCCTCAATACTGAAAGTATTAGGGACTGTGTTTACACCCACAAATATTCACGTCTCTTCTTTCACATCTCTTTCCGCTGTAGTACTAAGCCTTCTGCCCATTGTATGCAAGCCCACAGGACACAGCGATTTGATGAGGTGAAAGATGGTATTGCACTTTCTAGCTTCCATTTAGCACTCAGAAAATCATGTGAACACCTCATCAGCATCAGATGGTTTCCGCTTTCCCGCCACAGATCCTGATTGATTGATGTGAAAAGCTTTTGAACCAGGTAAAAGTGCAGTTTTGCGACACACACACACACACACACACACACACACACACACACACACACACACACACACACACACACACACACACACACACACACACACACACACACACACACACACACACACACACACACACACACACACACACACACACACACACACACACACACACACACACACACACACACACACACACACACACACACACACACACACACACACACACACACACACACACACACACACACACACACACACACACACACACACACACACACACACACGCGCGCGCACGCGCACGCACGCACGCGCACACACACAAAGAAGAAGAAGAATCATTGCTGTCATTGCCTATGCTCACAAGCTTTACCATGTTATAAAAAAAGTTTGTGCCCGCTACGGCGCACAGGTGGTCTTCAGTGTGCCTGACAAACTTTGAAAGATTTGCGCTACCGTTCGTAAGAAACTTGCTAAGAGCATTGCCTCACAGAAAACGGAGTGTAGAACGGAACACCAAAATCAGTTTGTGCCACGCGCTTGCGTTGTTCATCAAATTCCTCTGACATGTGGGCTTGTTTACATTGGGCAGACGACACGCTGCCTAAACACCAGCTTTAGAGAACATAAGAATTATTTGTATGCTAATATGGTTCGCACTGAACTCCCCACTGCAAGGACTGTAAGTGCACGCCCGCTTTTCATAAGACGACAGTTACGTATAGGCGCCAGGGATGACACGGCGCGCGAAATTGTGGAAGACCTCTTCATTATAATGCGCCATGGTGTAAGCTACGTCAGCTCCCTTTCAGTGACGTTATCGCGAAGCGGAAGCGAAATCAGTTTTTTGGGAGCAGAGTAGATAGATACTTTTTAGGAGCGAAGCTCCGTAGGCTTGCACGATGTCCGTTGTCGCCGTCGTTGTCGTAGCTTCCGGTCGGCCGCTCCGAAACCCTGTCTCAGCAAGCGTATCGATCATGGTCGTGACGTCGTGCGCAGAACCGTTCGTAGAGCGCACGCAGTGCGCATACCGACCGCGCACAGGTGTTGCGCCGGCGGCGCGCCGCTGTACCTTGAGCATAGGTCGGCACTTTAAGGGAAGTACTCACTCAAACTCACTCACCACAATTTTTTCAGCCTTCGCACTCACTCACGTTCACACTCACGTCCACTCACACTCATGAGTTCTCACTCACGTTCACACTCACGTCCACTCACACGCATGAGTACTCACTCATACTCAACTCACCACGTTCAAATGAGTGTGAGTGAGTGTGAGTTGAGTGCCCTCATGAGTGAGTGTGCCGAGCTCCATAGGTCGGCACTTTAAGGGAGTACTCAAACTCACTCACCACCATTTTTTCAGCCTTCGCACTCACTCACGTTCACACTCATGTCCACTCACACTCATGAGTACTCACTCACGTTCACACTCACCTCCACTCACACTCATGAGTTCTCACTGACGTTCACACTCACGTCCACTCACACGCATGAGTACTCTCACTCTCATACTCAACTCACCACGTTCAAATGAGTGTGAGTGAGTGTGAGTTGAGTGCACTCATGAGTGAGTGTGCCGAGCTATGACCTTGAGTGCGCATACAAGCCGTGTACAGACAGCGCGATGCATTGCTCACAAGCCGCTTGTACTTAGACCGTGGAGCGCTAGCGCATCGATCAATGGCGCTACACTTAGTAAAATAAAATGACGTAGACTGGCTTCCTAGGAGCTTCGCTCCATCATCAGCATTTATTTCGTGGATCTGCTGTAATTTTTTTTGGTTGATTGAGATTTTAAAGATTTTTTTTAAAGATGTGTTGGCATGCAGATGGGCTACCTTTCTCTACCGTTGCAGGATGTTAAGTTTATTTTGTCAACTTTCTTGCTTTTCATGCCTTTTTGCAAGTTGGCAAGTTTTTTCTACGTGGCGGTGACTGCGCACTTCGTTTGAGTTGGCTTCCTTCTAACAGCGAAGCTGTTGTAGCTCGCCGTAGTCTGTGCGCGGTGTCACCAGAAAAACATCATCATGAACCGGCACGCGCTCTCTTCGCCCTCTTCTTAGTCGTCGTCTTCATTTTCTGATTCACTCCCCAAACACGAGCGCCGACTTCTCCGGCGTGGGATGCAATAACTCTGATGGGCGGGACGAAAAGTAAAGGGAGAGAGAGAGAAAGAAAAAGAAACAAAGACAGAGAAGGAGAGAAATTCTAGAGGAAAAAATTTCTTCGCGAGGTGAGCTTCAACCCGCGTACACACCATCCGAAGGCGAGCGGCTAGCAGAGCACTAATAGCAAGGGGGTGGGAAAGGGAAGTGAGGGAGAGAAGGAGGGGTGTGAGGTTGAGTAGGGAAAGGAGAAGAGGAGAGAGTTAAGCATACCATAGAAAGAAAGAGAGAATCAAAGAAAGATATAGGGAGTGGGGAAAAGCGATAGAAAGAGGAAGCGAGAAATGCAGAAATAGGGAAAAATAAATGGAAGATAGGGAAAGATAGAAAGAAATAGAGAGAGAGAGAGCAATAATTAAGGCGGCTTCACCCTAGTGGTGCCAAGCCTGAAGGACATGCGGAGCTGGGCAGCATTCTTTGTTTCTCTCTGGTTTCCTGCGTCTTTCCTCCTCTCTTTCTTTCCTGTTCTCTTTTACAGATTTTTCTGTGCTTTTCTCTCTTCTATTTATTTCTATTTTTCTTCCTATTTTTTCCTTTCTCTCTATATATATTTCGCGCTTGCTTCCTCTTTCAATTTTTATACGTAGTTTGTGTTGTCGTATTTCCCTTGCCATAATAGTCTTTCCGCATTTTATATCATCATCAAGGCGCTCGAAGAGCAAGAGGAAGAAGACTGCATCCCACTGAAATAGATTTCTTAAAACGCCAGCCGCTAAATCTAATCTTTTCTGCTCGAGTTTGATTTCTGACTAGGTGACTATTTGCAATACTATTTATATGAATGTTTTTCAATAAAACTCAGTTGATAGTTTGCGCTGGTGCGTGTGGTTCTTTCTTCGTCCCTGTTTTTTGCGCTTATTCTATTATGAAGAAGACTTGCATTAAAATCATCGCGAAGGCGCTCGATGAACAAGAGGGCGCCATCAATATGCTACATCTGGCTATGCTATGTGCAGTTTTGCCTGCGTTACGCCAAGCGACGACGACAGCATACGACAGCCTGCCCCCCCTAAAGTGCTCCGCACTTTAGTTTCCTCTAATCAACCTTTCAGTGGCGATAAAGCGCTCGCTGTGTCCCTTTCTTCGTTTTGTTTGCGCAGCTTTATCTGTAACGAGAAGTCGTAAGACAAGTTTCGCGCGTCTTTTAGAGACAGACACATCCATCCATGTCTACGTTCGACGGTACATTCGCGATCGGAGCCAAATTGCTAGATTAAAGGCACGTGCATTTGGTCAGCCAGAAGCATATTGCTCTTTCTGGTTAGAAGACGTGTACTGCTAGGTAATTTTCTTTTATGGGGCCAGCAAAGCCTGCTTTTAAATCTTTATGTTTATACTCTTTATACAACGCCCATAAGCTTTAGTCAATTACTTCGAAAACTCAGTGTTACCTACATAAGCCATGAAGAGACAACCAAGGAATTCACAAATCGTTTACAGTAGCCTTAGGCCCGAAGTAAATTATTCAATGCATAATCGATGCCGTCGTCGTTCACATCCGAAGCACCGAAGACCATTGCAAAGTTTGTTCTTGAGCTGTAAAGCCCCTGAAAAGCCTCTGAAAAAAAATTGACGGCAGATCCACGAGGTGAATGATGATGAGATTGGGCGAAGCTCCTGGAAGTAATCATCGGTTAAACCGTGAAATTTCTTCCGTTAATTCGCCCGATAAAAATGACGTGAAACGATTGATTAAATGTTTTATCAAACTTTTATTGCTGGTTTCCGTTGTCCTTTCATTATGACCGCTTTGTAGTCGGTGAAATGTAAGCTAAGTGGTTCTTGCACTGGTTGCAGCGGCATCCTTATCCATACGAGCACACACCGACGGCAACGAGCATCGTCAACTACAAACCTGTATCGCGATATGGTTTTGATTATAAAACCATTGCTTTAGAAAACACCTGGCGTCTTTCGTTAAGCAGCTGGCGTCTTTTCGTTTTGCTTTAGAAACATCTGGCGTCTTTTTGTTTTGCTTTTAGAAAACATCTGGCGTCTTTCGTTGGTTTATTTCATCAATCAACGGCGTTTTGAACAAAATTTTTATTGTTTAATCACGCACAGGAGAAATCTCACCAGGCACTACCTTGGAGGTAAACAATGGCTGCTACTGGGAATGAGAGACAGCAGAAGTCGGCTTTTTTTTTTTTTAACGTTTCCTACTGGAACATGCCAATGGCTGCTAATGGGGAATGAGAGACAGAAGAATTCGGCTTTTAGTTAACGCGCACGCTGCGAATTTTTTATTGTTCAACAACGCACAGGAGAAATCTCCCACCGGCACCACCTTGGAGGTCACAGCGTAAGACTGGTTACGCACTACGACTACGACAACGACGAGGGACGAACGGGTGCCGCTTTAAGGAGCTTCGCCCCTAAAATTACACCATCTCCCGCTAAAGGGAACCATGTGTAGGTGTGAAGCAGCGGGCAGCGGGCGCTAACGCTTACACTGGCGGCGGCGTTGACGCTGCATGGCGCTCATCGCAGCGTTGCTCAGGAGAGAAAACTGGGGAGGCGCAAAGCACGCAGTGATGGAGCGGTGTTTCCTACTGGAACATGCCAATCGCTGCTAATGGGCAATGAGAGACAGAAGACTCCGACTGGACACAGAGACCCGCACTCCGCTTTTAGTTAACGCGCACGCTGCGAATTTTTATTGTTCAACAACACACAGGAGAAATCTCCCACCGGCACCACCTTGCAGGTCAGGATCCATTGCCATATATACGGGGTGGCCAGTGAACGGTTGTGCAGCGCGAGCAATCGGTTTTTTCAACTGAGAAGGGGTTTATTGACAGTATGCTTCTGTGGTGACACTGCGAATGCAACACAGCGAAAACAGACCGTAGCACCGTCTAGCAAGATGGCAGCAACCAGAAGCGCGCGGTGAGCGAGCCGAGCGAGCCCAGCACCCGAGCGTTCGCGATGTTGCTGACCGGAGGCGCGTCTTCTTCTTCACAATGCGCCCCCCGCCGAAGAAAAGCCATCCTGGCGACCTAAGAGTCTGGAAGAAGAGGGCTATGGTATGGCTTGAGACGGGACACGTGGACGAGGTCACGTCCACGCCGGCGCATGTCGTCAGATGGGGAAACTGGCTCAATGAGAAAATTGACTGGGGAGGTTTGCTCCAAAACACGGTAAGGGCCCTCGTACTTTGGGACGAGTTTTGAGGAAAGCCCAGAAGTTTGGTATGGGACAGCCAGCCATACCAGAGATCCCGGAGAATAGCTGGGACTTCGACGTGAGTCAGCGTTGTTGTCCTTCTGCGTTCTCCGTGGCAATCAAGTATTCTACCACCCAGCCACGCCAGGTCTCGGAACTCCTTTGGAAAAAGACCCTCGCAACTGTAAACAACTGGTTATATAAAACACGCGCGACTGTTCAACAGAAACTCTGAGCCTGAGGATATGTACCCACGGTTCAAGAGTGTTAAGCTTCCTTCGCAGTCGAATGTAAACGAATGTGTACCCTTGCAAGGTGTGCCGGTAATTGTTTACGCTGCGAGGGGCCCCCCATTCAGGAAATTTCGCCGCGTGAACTGGTGCATATATGGTCGTGGAGTCGCCCAGAACTATTCGCGGTGAAGTGATGTTCAGTACATTATCGCACTGCGAGACACCTCTCAGGACCGAGTCACTTACTTTGGTAGTCATGAAGAGTGAGCTGTAAGGATCTTTTAACTAAAAATTGACGTTGTCGCTACGTTCGCGCTGGCAGTCTGCTGCATGTACACCCAACAGCAAACGTTTGCTGGACGCGAAATTTTCTAGAAAGCCGTTATCTCGCTTTGTCCGGGGACATAATCTTCAAATAATTGTTTCAGCCTGTAGTCGGCATTGCAACCTATACAGCCGCCAGCTAGATTAGAGACATTACGCACTACTAGAGACGAAGTACGCATTTGTTGTGGAGCCAACTTTCCGTAATCTTTTGCCGTTTGACGGAGCTTTCGATTAGTAATAATTCCCACCCCGATGTTGTCTTGACCGCGAGCTACGAATCAACAAAGACGCAGACGAACATGTGCGATGACATTTGTCTTATTTGTATTTAGAAATAAAGCACGTCAGGTTGTAGGAAGGAAGCCCAAACTTATGGTATTAAAAAGAAAAAAAAAGACAGAAACGTTTTGGTCCGGTTTCAGCGCCCAAGAAAACAACCGTAAGTAAAGGCCAGAGAGCCCTCGGAAGCGAAGGAAAACAAGAGCGGTAACGTGAATACATAGGAGGCACGTTAGAGGAAATGGCCGGGGGGTTGGGACGGGTTTAGGGGGGGGGGGGGGGTTAGGGGGGAGAGGAAGAGAAGTAAAGCAGCGCGAGGAAAGGATGCGGCTGCCCATCCGAGTGACGTACGACCGGCCGCTGCGCGTTCGTTCCAGTTCACGCCCTTCTCACTCGTCGGCACCCGAACAGAAGAGGTATCGCGCACGCGCGCGCACTTTTAGGCAACCCCCCCTCCCGCCCTCTGTAGCTCGTTCCGGCTGCTTAGCCCCTCCTTCGAACGAACATAATACATATTAAAGAACGAAGGAAATCAGCACCGAGGAGGGGGGAGAAGGAGCAAAGGGAGCGCACGCAATGCGACGTGTGCGGAACGCACAGACACGAGTCTACTATATACATGGCGCTTGTGTGTATGTGAAAGCAAACTAGCGGGGCGGGGTTGCACAGAAGCGAAGCAGACGAAAAAGAAACCGAGCTTCTGAAGCAGACGACATGGATGTTGGAGGCGACGACAGTGGCTAACGGAAACGGAATTTCCGTGGACAAGATGGATTACCGCAGAGGTTTCGGCCTGGGCCGTCTCTTCCGTTTTGCTTTCGGGTTCGAGTTTCTTGTTTTTTTTTTTTTGAAACTGTCATCTCGGGACTGTTTCACTAAGATCAACAGCTATGGGTCGGAACAAGTTCCTTTGCGTGTAACCTCACGCTTTCGCGAAGTCAAAAAGGCGGCAGCAAAAAAGAAACAGAAATATGTAGGGGTAGTTTGTGCGAAGATCGTCAGCAAAAAAAGGAACTCGTACGTTGTCATCCCTTCTGCTGGTCGACGCACTCTCTTTAACGTCATGTGGCACCTAAACTGAGCAATATCTGTTCACAAGGAAACTAGCGTATGTTACGTAAGTTTCGTAATGAGCCTGTCAATGGTTTTTCCAAGAAGTTCAACCGCATTATGTGCAATATAGTTCTTTATGCAATCGCCGAAGATGATTCGAACGTGAAAGCCATCTTGTTCTTTTTCTTCTCAGTTAATGTACTGATCCTCCCCCAGCCCCCCTTCCTCCGACAGCTTTCTGTGCTTAACGAGGTCTTGCACGGCCTCCGTGATCGGCCCACCTTAACCATGGCGACGATGCTACGTAATGACGTCATCATGTGACATCACGATTGCGTCAAAAGCTTTGCCGATCTGTGACGTCATATTGGGGCGCAGGTGGTCAATGTTCGCCACTGATCATGTTGTCGAACATTGGAAGAGTATTCCATGGGTAGAAGGGTGCAAGCCTTTAGTTTTTTTCAAGATTACTGAGCACCGCTCGTTTCTAGTGCTGACCGCGAGCGATCATATTCGGAGAAATTGTCGTTCCTCGCGCGTTCTGGACATCCCAAAGATGTCTACCGTGCCTTCCACAGCTAATGTATACTGTGGTTGCCTGTTTCCAACACCTTTGCACGGCCAGCTCGCGATTACAAGTGCGGCGAAAAAACAAAAACCGGCAGATCCCACGCACCGTGGGAATCGATGTGATGCGAAGCAGCCAGCAAGGAGCAAATCATGCTGTACATAATATGCAGGTCATTATTTACATGATAGGACCTGTCATTTGTGTTCTTCAAACAGTCACGTCGCGCAATACAAATTTTGGTGTATATCAATCTAGTGAACGGGACGCATACACACCATGAGCGTGGCATGTAAATGGCATTGTAGATGACATGCATGCCACAATTTTCATGTTACCACCTGCCACTTATGTTCGATATATCGTCACATCCCGCAATACCAATTTTGGTGTATATTAAGCTAGCGAATTGGACGCACGCGCACCACGAGCGTGGCATGTAAGTGGCATTGTAGATGACATGCATGCCAAGATTTACATGTTACCACCTGCCACTTGTGTTCTCTTAATTTTTTACCTCGAATCACAGCGAGACGCGAGACCAATCTGCCTCCATTTCGCATGCGTTCGTATTCTCGCGCTCTGCGCATCGTGCAGACGCCATCCGCGTTCCAGCGTTTAAATTGACGGACAATTTGTCAATTCCAAAGTGTGTTCCTCAAACGCCTGTGCCCACTGAGACGGGGTCGGTCAGAATGAAACGTGATGCGCGCGTCTCCCTCCTTGCATGGTTAGAGACGCTGGGCAATGCGACGTTACGCAAGCAAAGCGCGAGCGCTGTAGAGTCCAACGCGACCGGCGTCCGTTTGCGCGCCCCGGCGCCCACCTGGCACTGTGCCAGGGCACGGCTGGAGGGACGGATGGACGGACGGGCGGACGCGAGCATGAGACATTAAAGGCTTTCACCTTAAAATTTGGTGTATATCAAGCTGGCGAAACGGCCACAAGAGTGTCATGAGCGTGGCATGCAAGTCATGTTGCACATGACATGTCATGATTTGCATATTACCACTTGTCATTTATCCTTGTCATACAATCACGTCGCTGAATACCATATTTGGTGTATATCAAGCTAGCGAAACGGCCACGGGAGTACCATGAGTGTGGCATGCAAGTCATGTTGCGCATGACATGTCATGGTTTCCATATTAAAACGTCATTTATGCCCGTCATACAGTCACGTCCCTAAATACGAAGTTTGTTTCATATCAAGCTAGCGAAACGGCCACGAGAGTGTCATGAGCGTGCCATGCAAGTCATGTTGCACATGACATGTCACGATTTCCGTATTACCACTTGGCAATTATGTTCGTCATACAGTCACGTCAGTCAATACCAAATTTGGTGTATATCAAGCTAGCGTAACGGCCGTCAGCGCGCCATGAGCGTGGCATGTAAATCATGTTGTATATGACATGCAGGTCATGATTTCCATATTACCACTTGGCATTTATGTTCGTCATACAGTCACGTCCCGCAATACCAAATTTGGTGTAAATCAAGCTAGCGAAACGGCCGTCAGCGCGCCATGAGCGTGGCATGTAAATCATGTTGTACATGACATGCACGTCATTATTTGCATATTACCACCTGTCATTTATGTTCGTGATACGGTCACGTCGCTAAATCCCAAATTTGGTGTATATCAAGCTAACGAAACGGCCGCGAGCGCGCCATGAGCGTGGCATGTAAATCATACTTTTCATGACAAGTTATTCATGATTTTCATGATATGACCAGCCATTTATGTTCGTCATACAGTCATGTTATGCCATACCAAATTTGGTATAAATCCCATTAGCGATACGGCCAGGAGAGCACAAAGTCGTAGGCGGCTAGATAGATAGATAGATAGATAGATACGCTCAAAGTCGCCGAAGTTCGCTAAGAAATGCTTCGCATTTAAAAAGACAACCACGTTTCCTTTGCAAAAGCGTGCGGTGGAGAACTTCACGACCTCGCACTGCACATCATAAAGATCGTCAATGGGCGCGCTATAGCAAGCAAGTTTATCCGACTCGTGTCCGCCGTCGTCTGCCTCGGTGGTAATGTGTTTACGGTGCTCGGCTGCTGACCCGAAGGTCAAAGGTTCGGTCCCGACCTCGTCGGTCGCGTTTCCTTGGATGCGAAAATGCTAGAGGCCCGTGTACTGTGCGATGTCAGTGCATCTTAAAGAACAGCGGGTGGTCGAAATCTTCAGAGCCCTCTACTACAGCGTGCCTCATATTCATACGGTGGTATTGGCACGTAAAATCCCATTATTAATATTCGCGTACACCATTTTGCTATAGTTCAAAAGTATTGTGTCAAGACGCTTTGCCAAATGACTTGCTTGTGTATACATCCAGTGCAGAGGCGGTATTCTCAAAGCTAAACATTTATGATCAATGAGCACACTACATTGGGAAGTGTTCCATCTCGCAAACTACTTTTCAGAGGCATGCTTCCGAAACCTGCGCTTAATAAAAACAAAAGATAAAATCGTCTCAGCTCGCCCCAGAAGCGGGGACCGTACCGACGACCGTGACGGAGCTAAACACGCCGGCAGTCATCCGACACCGGACACGTATATACGGTAGCACACGACGGGATGTCAGTGGTATAAGAAAAAAAGGAAAAAGAAAAAAGAAAACAGGAAAACCCGGAAAGTGACAAATCGGGAGTAATTTTCTTCAAGCCTGCATTAAGTTCAAGCCCCTGAGAGTCTTTCCTTCGCCCTTTCCCGCCTCTCACCCATTTCTTTCTTTCTTGCCTAGTCCGCCCGGGGAGTAAGTTTCCACGGCTGTCTGAAAAGAGCGTCAGCTTGAAAAATTGCCCGCTCGTCGCTTCTGACGTGCGGCGACGGTTTGTACTTGTTTTTACTTTTGAGTTCGCTCGCAGCTTCCGGTATCTACAATCCCTAACAAGCGAACGAAAACAAATTCGGGGGTTTACGTGTCAAAACCACGATACGATTATGAGACGTGCCGTTGGGTATAGACTCCAGGCTTTCGCCTGGGCTCTTACGAGACACTGCTCAAATTACTCTCACGTTCTCAGTCGACTGCACTGTTATAGCGTATACGTGCATGGATGTATGGGCATTGGAATGAATATGTTTGGAGTCGGTGCCAGATAATCCCCTGGCGCTTGGCCTATTTGTGGTGCGGGGGGTGGTTGGGACAGCACCAATAGGTGGTAATATACTGGGTAACACAGGGAAGTTTATTGCATACAAGTAACGGCAATTCAGGTGACTATAACTTCACTGGGTAACAAAATGACTTCCGTGGGACGTACAAACAGGGGAACATAGGTACACTGGAACTGCAATGCTAACACAGGTCACTAATTACACGGAAGAAAAAAAAATTGACGGCAGATCCACGAGGTGAATGATGATGAGATTGGGCGAAGCTCCTGGAAGTAATCATCGGTTAAACCGTGAAATTTCTTCCGTTAATTCGCCCGATAAAATTGACGTGAAACGATTGATTAAATGTTTTATCAAACTTTTATTGCTGGTTTCCGTTGTCCTTTCATTATGACCGCTTTGTGGTCGGTGAAATGTAAGCTAAGTGGTTCTTGCATACGAGCACACACCGACGGCAACGAGCATCGTCAACTACAAACCTGTATCGCGATATGGTTTTGATTATAAAACCATTGCTTTAGAAAACACCTGGCGTCTTTCGTTAAGCAGCTGGCGTCTTTTCCTTTTGCTTTAGAAACATCTGGCGTCTTTTCGTTTTGCTTTTAGAAAACATCTGGCGTCTTTCGTTGGTTTATTTCATCAATCAACGGCGTTTTGAACAAAATTTTTATTGTTTAATCACGCACAGGAGAAATCTCACCAGGCACTACCTTGGAGGTAAACAATGGCTGCTACTGGGAATGAGAGACAGCAGAAGTCGGCTTTTAACACTTCTACTTCTACTAACGTTTCCTACTGGAACATGCCAATGGCTGCTAATGGGGAATGAGAGACAGAAGAATTCGGCTTTTAGTTAACGCGCACGCTGCGAATTTTTTATTGTTCAACAACGCACAGGAGAAATCTCCCACCGGCACCACCTTGGAGGTCAAAGCGTAAGACTGGTTACGCACTACGACGAGGGACGAACGGGTGCCGCTTTAAGGAGCTTCGCCCCTAAAAGGAACGCATAAACTAAGTTTGCACAGAATTACATGTCATTGGGGAAGAAAAGCAAAATTAGCACTCAGAACATGCCTTGGGCCGGCTCGTATATATGATACGCTGCTCTTGAGGAGGAGGAGGAGGGCAATAAGCCAGTTACACTCCAAATGAAAGCTCTACAAACTATGGAACATTGGTTCACCCGTGTTTCCCTTGTGTTAATCTTGTGTTTATCTGCTCTTTTCCGTAGCTTTGTGTTCTTTTCTCGTGTTTATCCGCTGTTTTGTGCTCTGTTCGTGTAATTACGTGACATTTTATATCCCTTTCTGTTCTTGTCTTGCGATTGTGTGATTTGTTTAGTGATTGTTTTCTGTTCTATGACCTCCTTTCTATACTGTATTTCTACTGTTTGCTGCTCAGAGAGCGCTGCGGCTAACTTCCGGCGCTGGCGTTTCGGGTCCGCTTCTGTCTTCCGTGGAAGTCCTGACCGTGGCCTCCGAGATTAGCCGGCTGCCCGCCGGCTAATCTCGGAGGCCATGTCCTGACGCTGGTGTTTTGCTGGCTCTGACAGAAGAATTAGCTCGTCGGTGGCGCTGGCGTTCCCGCGCAAGCAAGCGCTGGCGTTCCAAACGTGCAGCCTGGTCTACTTATGTGTATTCATGGCCTCCGAGATTAGCCTGGCGGCGCGCCGCCGGCTAATCTCGGAGGCCAAGGTGTATTAAACGTGGGACCTCTGTGACGGCAACGCGAGACATGGGACGACGACGGTTCCTTAAACTGTTCCGCAGTTTAATAATTTATTTGAAACTAATGGTGATCGTTCCTTCGGTTGCGGAAGGCGACGGCGGTTAGTCGGCCGTGAGCCCCTGCTTCTATGCTCTGTCCTGCCCCGTGATCTGGACCTGTTCGTCGGAATTGGAGCTGAGCTGCGTGGTATTAAGTTCTTCATTAGGGTCCTCCAGGCCAGATTTGTCAGCCGAGCCGGTGGGCGAGTTACTTAAGGTTTTCGCCTTTAAAAATAAAATCACAGTTTCACCGCGAGGGAGAATCAGTGAACGCGCGCTAGCAACAAATCGTAATATTATACGTGGTAAGGCTGGCAGCTAACTCTTTTGGATCCGATATTGCGTAACTTTACAAAACGCCGGTGTAAGAGAATGCGGCCGCTCCAGGTAGAGATGCTCTTTTCGTGCAGTCTCTCCGCGTTGAGAGCACAGAGCGTAGAAGGGTATATACGAGTCGACCACTGATGCCTGTCGAGATAGCACGGGCGCCAGCAATCGCGACCGCGCCCTTAGAATCAAAGTTCAGTTGCTGCTCGAGCGAGACCACCCCCCCCCCCCCCTCCCCGCGTCCCTTCATGCTCGTTAAAGACGCCGCGCGAGAGAGTGCGCCACCGTTTCGGCAAGCGCGTGATTCCCCACGGCCGGTTGAGCGCGTGCCTCCAGACCGGCCGCAGATTGCCAAGGGGATCGCTTGGTTACGCGTGCTACGCACTTCCTCAGGTTCCACATGCACTTAGCGCAAGACTTAGAACTACACCAGTTGCTACTCAAGAAAGACATTAGCTCAAGATTTAGAACTACACCGGGGCCTAGACAATTAAGCACGACATTAGCGCAGGGATCAGCGCGGGATTTAGAATTACACCAAGAACCTACACGAAAACTACATTAGCGTTACGTTAACCACAGAATTAGCGAAGCTGGGCGGCCTTCCTTAGCACGCCAGCCAATTCTAGCCGGAGATAGCCAGTTAAGCCTAGGTATAGCCACATGAGCGTAGAGAGGGACAGTTAAGAAAAACACAGCATATCCACGGAGTGAATGATGATGAGTGGGCGAAGCTGCGGAGGTTCATCGGTAAACCGTGAATCTTCCGTGAATTCTGCCCGGTACATCATCACCGACGTGAGATCGGGCGCGTTTATACTAAAAGGTCGATGAAAGTTATGGTGACTGAAGCAATCATGGTTACACCGTGAAATCTTCAGTGGTTTCGCCCAGAAGTAATCAAAGTGATAGTGTGTGTGAAATTTTATTCAAACCTTCAACGACCGGTCGTCGTCCATAGTCGGCCAAGCAGCACGATCCGGCAAGCGCACTCGTACGGCGGTCCGCGCAATCGAAGAGCAGCTGCACCGCCAACGCCATCTAGCGTACCTTCACCCAACCGCCATATTGTACGCATGTCTATAGGACAGCGCCCTCTCGGAAACGAGACGAGAACTGGAGATGACGGCACCATATCCACGGAGTGAATGATGATGAGTGGGCGAAGCTTCGGAGGTGCGTCGGTAAACCGGTAATCTTCCGCAAATTCTGCGCAGTACATCATCAACGACGTAAGATCGGGCGCATTTATACTAAAGGGTCGATGAGAGTCATGGCGACTCGCAGCTCACTTTAATTTTGCATGTACGTTGTGAATTTTTTGATTGTTTAATCATGCACAGGAGACATCACACACAGGCACTACCTTGGAGGTCGAAATCCAGTGCCTACTGGCTACTCGGGATGCATGGATCACCGAGGACCGCCGAAGTGATGCCATAAGGAGCTTCGCCCCTATATATATTCATCATATACAAGTACCGCCATCTAGCGGACATTCCAAGAACTAAAACGAGAGGTGGCTACCTACTACATACATCGAGGACGCACGACCCACGGCTTAAGGAGCTTCGCCCCTAAAAAAGCCAAGCTGAGTCTCTTTCTATTTACATCTCTGTTAATTTCTTTCTTTTTCTGTATCCTGTTCTCGTTCTCTCGCCCATTGCAACGCAATCATGTGGTTCCCGTAAACGCTTGTTCTGCTTGCTTGGATAGCCGAGTGGTTACGACGCTCACCTTCGGACCGTGGATACACGCGTTTGAATCCCGCCTCGCCAATAAATTTCATTGTTTTATCTTTTGAACTCTTCTCTGTCTCCAGCGCGTTGCCAGGTGATGCATGGGGCCGTCATCGCTAGCCACAGTTTTGCGAACACCGCCGGACCAAGCTCGAACTGAAACACCTCCGCTGTTAAAAGATAACATTTAGAGTGTCATATGTACTCCACTATGGGAGAAACCAGTATGCCGTCCCGGTTTCTAGGGGTAAATACATATGGGCTTTACCAGCATGCCAGAGTAAAAGCTCGCTCCTCAATGGGAATCGTTGGTTCGTAATTCTGGCACACTACAGCGCAAAAAACGCAACGGACGGAACACAAACGACGACGACGAGCGCTATTTTTGTTCGTTTGCGTTCCGCCCGTTGTGGGTTTTTTGCGCTGCAGTGTGCCAGAATTATGTACCAACAAGCCTAACTCACCACTTTAATCGTTGGTCCGCCTTCCTTCAGGCCGTGGTCGTGGTGCGATGCCAGCTAAAGGGTACGACCGCCCGTGCCACACGTTCGTCTGAGCGCGTTTCCATCATGGAGATGCGGTAGATGCGCCGTCCTTCGCTCAAGTAACGCGTCTATCAAATTTGTTCCTGCGTACTCCTTCCTTTGTGGCTCGAAGCAATGCCGCCGCCGCCTCACGGCGGCGGCGGCGGACACTTTGTACATTGCAAAGTGTGTTCGGCGAAAGCGTGTGGCCATTCCACTGATTATGCCATGTCTTTTTTCTTTTACACTCTCAGTGGGATAAGACACAAACCGAATGGGTGCGTGTTTTCTTCTTTAATTTTTTACCGCGAATCGCAGCGAGACGCGAGACTCATCTTCCTCCGTTCGCATGCGTTAGTATTTTCTCGCGCTTTGCGCATCGTGCAAACGCCATCCGCGTTCCAGCTCTTAAATTGACGGACCCTTTGTAAATTGGAAAGTGTATTCCGTGAACGCCTGGGTCCATTGAGACGGCGTCGGTCAGAATGATTGCAAACTCTGGGCACAGCGACGCTACGCAAGCAAAGCGCGAGCGCTATAGAGTCCGACGCGACCGGCGTCCGTCTGCGCATCCCGGCGGCCACCTGGCTCCGTGCCAGAGCTCGGATGGACGGACGGACGGACGGACGGACATGGACGGATGGGCGGACGGACGGACGGACGGACGGACGGACGGACGGACAGACAGACAGACAGACAGACAGACAGACAGACAGACAGACAGACAGACAGACAGACAGACAGACAGACAGACGGACGGACGGACGCCGGACGGAGGTCCGACGGACACCGGATGGACACCGGACGGACATGAGCATGAGACATTAAAGGCTTTCGCCTTAAAGATTACACCATCTCCCGCTAAAGGGAACCATGTGTAGATGCGAAGCAGTGGGCGCTAACGCTTACACTGGCGGCGGCGTTGACGCTGGCGCTCATCGCAGCGTTGCACAGGAGAGAAATCTGGGGGCCGCAAAGCACGCAGTGATGGACCGGTGTTTCCTACTGGAACATCCCAATCGCTGCTAATGGGCAATGAGAGACAGAAGACTCGGACTGGACACAGAGACCCGCAGTCCGCTTTTAGTTAACGCGCACGCTGCGAATTTTTTATCGTTCGACAACGCACAGGAGAAATCTCCCACCGGCACCACCTTGCAGGTCAAGATCCATTGCCATATATACGGGGTGGCGAGTGAACGGTTGTGCAGCGCGAGCAGTCGGTTTTTTCAACCAAGAAACTCGCTAGCAGACGCTGCCTGCGTCGGCGTCGCGGGCGAGAGAGGGGGAGCGTAGGAGAGGGGAAGACGCGCATGCGCAGTGGGGGGTGTGGACGGACGCCGGACGGACGTGAGCATGAGACATTAAAGGCTTTCGCCTTAAAATTACGCCATCGACGCAAAGCAGGCGCAAAGGCTAGCCGATGGGGGAGAGTAGGAAAGGATGATGACGCATTTGACTGGCAATGAAAAACAGAGAAGGCTCTCGTATTCAGGACTCCTGCGGAAGAATTTTACCAAACCAACAATGCTTTGTATGGAGACTATTCGGTATCAACAAGCCTTTGGTGTAGGTCAGGGTAAACTTGCAGTTTTTCACATTAAATTTCGGTGAAGTAGCAGTACAGTCGCCCAACATGAAAACCCTCTGAAAGCTTTTCTCATCCGGCGTGCGCCTTTCAAGCGAAGCTCCCGAATTTTTCATTTTAAAGGCAAGTACAGTTTAATGCTTCTTCGCTAAACGCACTGTTGAAGTTATTTTTTTCTTGGCCTCTAGCTACAACCGTGGTTCTTAACTAGGCGTGAGCGAATGCTCTATCTTCGAACCGAATCGAATACGAATCGAATAGCGATGACACCGAATCGAATACGAATTCTTTTCAAGTATTATTCGAATAGTTTTCGAAAGTAAGGCAACAGTTTTCAATAAAGCCTTACAATGCCACAGCATCTTATTAAATGCGAAGCATTTCTTAGCGAACTTCGGCGACTTTGAGCGTATCTATCTATCTATCTATCTATCTATCTATCTAGCCGCCTACGACTTCGTGCTCTCCTGGCCGTATCGTTTATGGGATTTATACCAAAATTGGTATGGCATAACATGACTGTATGGCAAACATGAATGACTGGTCATATCATGAAAATCATGAATAAGTTGTCATGAAAAGTATGATTTACACGCCATGGCCATAGTGCTCCTGAGGCCGTTTTCTTAACTTGATATATCCAAAAATTGATACGATGAGACATTTCTCTATAACCAACATAAATGACAGGTGGTAACATGAAAATCATGACCTGCATGTCATGTACCACATGATTTACATGCCACGCTCATGGCGCGCTGACAGCCGTTTCGCTAGCTTGATATACACCAAATTTGGTATTGCGTGACGTGACTGTACGACGAACATATTTGCCAAGTGGTCATATGGAGATCATGACAGGTCATATCCAACATGACTTGCATGCCACGCTCATGACACTCTTGTGGCCGTTTCGCTAGCTTGATATACACCAAATTTGGTATTCAGCGACGTGATTGTATGACGAGCATAAATGACAAGTAGTAATATGGAAATCATGACTTGTCATGTGCAACATGACTTGAATGCCACGCTCATGACACTCTCGTGGCCCTTTCGCTAGCTTTATATACACCAAATGTTAAAGGAGAAAGCCTTTAACGTCTCATGGTCACGTCCGTCCGTCCGTCCGGCCCTCAAGCCGTGCCCTGGCGCGGTGCCAGGTGGGCGCCGGGGCGTGCAAACGGACGCCGGTCGCGTTGCACTCTACAGCGCTCGCGCTTTGCTTGCTTAGCGTCGCCGTGCCCAGCGTCTCTAATCATGCAAGGAGGGAGACGCGCGCATCACGTTCCATTCTTACCGACCCCGTCTCAGTGAGCACAAGCGTTCGAGGAACACAGTTTGGAATTGACAGTGTCCGTCAATTTAAACTCCGGAACGCGGATGGCGCCTGCACGATGCGCAAAGCGCGAGAATACGAACGCATGCGAAACGGAGGCAGATTGGTCTCGCGTCTCGGTGCAATTCGAGGTAGAAAATTAGGCGAACATAAGTGGCAGGTGGTAACATGAAAATCTTGGCATGCATGTCATCTACAATGCCATTTACATACCACGCTCATGGTGCGCTTGCGTCCAGTTCGCTAGCTTAATATACACCAAAATTTGTATTGCTCGACGTGACTGTATGACGAACGCAAATGACAGGTCCTAACATGTATATAATGACATGCATATTATGTACAGTATGATTTGCTCTTTGCTGGCTGCTTCGCATCACATCGATTCCCAGAGTGCGTGGGATCTGCCGGTTTTTTGAAACAAATATTCACAACCTTAACAAAGGAACATTACGAGTACTTTTAATTAACAAAAAGTACCCAATTGGGATTTCACGCGAAGAACGGCAAGCAGATCGAAACTTGGAGCGTGCTGCTCAAGCGCGAAGGACGCATGAAAAGAACACACACAGGACGAGCGCGAACTAACAACGTTCACAGCTCGGCACTTTGCGCGCTGCTGAAACATAAAGGACGCACGAAACATACGCACAAGTATACACAGGACGAGTGCGAACTAACAAGTGTCACAGTTGTTAATTCACTGTGTTTGAACAGCGCGCTTCTTTCGCAGCGCGCTTCTTTCTTTCGCTTCTCTGCAGCGAGCGAAGTGACCTTTGTGCGCTCTGTAACCTAAACGCAATCTTTTCGGCGAAAGCACACGAAATAAAACTGCCCCCCATTCCCCATCCTAATGTAAGCGCACGCGCACGCGCACGGGCACGGGCGACTACGCCCCGTAGGGCAAAGTGCAGGTTGAGGAGCCAATGCATCGCAATCCACCGCGCACTTCGCGCCATCTCGCTGGTTCGCTGGTAAGGCAGAGAACACGCTGATATTCCCCCGAGATCGGCGTACCGCCAGCGGTGAATGGTGTATATGAATAGCTCGCCGTTAGTGAACCGAACAACGTGTGCTTCTGTGGGCTAGCGGTTAGCGCCGCGCGCTGCGGAGCGAGAGGTCGCCCGTTCGATTCCGCGCGTCGGAAACTATTTTTCTCCGTGGCATGTGTATATATATATATATATATATATATATATATATATATATATATACGGGGCATGATGGCGACGCCGACACCGACAGCAAGAAGCAGCCGAGAGTGTCCATATAATTACTATCACAATAAAAATTCAGAGGCCTTTCCACCATCGGGAAAATGGGGTAAATCGGAGCTTTTCATGTGCGCGCCTACTTTCTTTCTTTCCTCTTTTCTCTCTTTCTTTCGCACTATGCAAAACTCCCTTCTAACTTTTTTCTTTTCTCCATGCCGGGAACTGGACCCTCACCCAGACACCCACGCGCTTAGCAGCTCACACTTGTTTCTACCGGCAACAACGATGATCACGCGGGATAAAATAAGATGAAACAGTGACAGGCAACAATGAAATGTGTCGACGTCAGAAGACAAGCGACCTCGACTAACTATCAGACTGCCATATCAGCAACGGCTAACCACCCACTGGCCCACGATCGGGAGAGTTTCAATCATCGGAAAACGCGTACAAATGGGCACGTGACCTGCGTACCTTTGAGGGCCTCATTTGTTTGCACCCGCATTTCTGCACGTTCGCCAGCGCCGGACTTTTTCGTGAGCCATGCCGCCGCCGCCACCGAAATCTGTAAGTCATACACGCTGGTGGTGGTAACAACTTTATTAAAAACTCTGGCAAATTCGTGGTCTGGGCCTAGGCCGCCCCCGAGGAGGACCGGAGTCCCTGTGCCCTCGCCGCCTCACAGGCTTGCTGGATGGCCGACCGCTGATCCTGGAGGTTTGAGCTGAGCAGCGCGGCCGTCCACCGAGCCGCAGCTTCATCAGGGGAGACTACATTTTCTTCGCCTATATATAAACACACATTCCCAGAGAATCTGCCTAAGAGATGCGTGAGTCCAGCCGCATAATTTGCGGGTATCGTCTGGAGAGATGTCTGGGTATATCCTCCTGAGATGAGCGGGGTTGGGAAAGGCCAGGTTTGTAATTGCTTCCAATCTACCGCTTTGGTCCTGTCGAGTTTGGGGCTTGGGGGGTGGATAAATACGCCTGGATTTTAACGCGAAAGTGTTTTATGCCGGGTTCCACCAAGACTTAAGTGACGCATTTCCGTCACGGAAATGACGTCGAAAAAAATTAACACGATCAGATGTCGAAGAAAAAAAAGTTACGTCAATGGTATCGAACCCACGACCTCTCGGTCCGCGACAAGAGATGCCAGGCACACTATCCATTGCGCCACGGTCACTTTTTTTTATTGTTTGCGCCACGGTCACACAGGCCACGGTCACACACTAGTGAGGCTTTACAAACGCGCCTTTTATATCTAGTACTTTCCTCTCACAGTGCTCTTTTTCGGCGGGGTGTTGTCGGCGTCTGGGAGCGGTAAAGATAAGTAATCCATCATGACTGTGAAGTAATGCATCATGACCCGTCCGGCGCGTTTCCACTAGGTGATTTGATATTTTGGCGACGCCTTAAACACCGCGTGCTGGCGACCTTAGTCCAAGCGTCGGCCTCACTCGTAGCACCCATCCATATCCAAATAGCTATGCAACGCGCGCCGGCCTCGAGTGGCTGTAACAGCGTTCCCCGCCCAGAGAAAAATTGCGGCCGGGCTACAGGGGACACACGACGCGTGTTTCGTTTCCCTCTAGTCCGGCTGTGGCGTTCAATAACTTAAACATGTGCGGGTAGGCGACCTTAGCTCAATTTCTTCGTCGAATCGGCGACGCTCCTCTGGCTGTCGCACCACATTCTTTTTTAGGAGCGAAGCTCCTTAGGCCGGCACCCCGCCGTCGCCGTTGAAGCTCCCTGGCACGGTGCCAGCTGTGGCGTCTCCCCCTCACGCGGAAGGATAAATCAGCTTTATGAGCGCTGGAACGCGGATGGCGTCTGCACGTTGCGCAAAGCTCGAGAATACGAACGCATGCGAAACGGAGGCAGATTAGTCTCCCTCTCCCTCTTTCTTCGATTCTGCCCTCTCCCCTCAAACCAGCGAACGCGCGAAACCATCGCTTCACCCTGTCATCCGCCGAGTGGTTGGTCCGTTGTCTGGACAATGAAACGCCGCGCACGCCGAACGCCGCATGCTTCCCATTTCTAAGGAGCTTCGCTCATCGGTTGTATTCGTACACGGAACAACTGCTAGTTTTTAATTACGCTCTCACCTTTAACTACCACTGCTATCAAAATGGCTTGTTTAATCATTGATCATGGACGTGAGTCGCCGGGATGGTTATCAGCAAGCGTCAACGTGCATGGGTACATCCTCACTGAACGGTGTTATAGCTGCCAAACAAATAATAGACATTGTCCAAGCTATGTTCAATGTACAGCAATTATTCAACTACTTCTGTAAGGACTCATTTTGACTTTCGTGTTATACCGATTCCTATATGACGGAGGGATCAACCATATTTTTTTGATAAGTATTTGTTATGTCACAGTACCAAGTCATTCTATCCCTCTCTGTCGAGCCCTTCGCTGGATGTCCATCTCCTGGAGAGGACCTTTCTACGCGGGCACGGAACGTGAGTACTCGCGCTACGCGATGAACCACTCCGTTGAGGATGGGTACATGCCTCGCCTAAAACATGAACTCCATCCACAGAAACGCGCGGCGCCTGCGCTTCGTGTCTTCGTGAAAGCGAAAGACAACACAGGGTGCTGCGCCTGGACCTCGTCATACGCTTCCAGGTGCTTCCCATGCCTGCAGGGGCGGATGCAGCCACTCATTTTGAGGAGGGGAAGGGGGGGGACGGTCGCTTGAAGTAAAACCGGAGAGGGGGGGAGTCCTGAGTATTTTGTTTTTGCTAACTATTATCGCAAGAACCCCATCACAGCACAAATACTGTTAACTTATGCTCACAGGGGTCCCACTCATTTTTATAATCGGTTTTCAAATTGTAATAAATGGGAAGAATTAAAACAAGTTATGCGGACCGCCACGGTGGATCAGTGGCTGCGGCGCTCTGCTGCTGACCCGAAGGTCGCGTGTTCGATCCCAGCTGCGGCGGTCGCATTTCGATGAAGGCGAAATGGTAGAGGCCCGTGTACTGTGCGATGTCAGTGCATGTTAAATAACAGCAGATGGTCGAAATTTCCGGATCCCTCTTCTACGGCGTCCCTCATAATCGGATCGTGGCTTTGGGACGTAAAACCCCAATTATTATTAAAAATATTATGGGTTGCCGCAAATTATACATAGGCACATTTTGCTGAGCTAAGTTTTTGTTAGGACTGGAGTTGAGTGGCCAGTGCGAACAAGGGTTGAAAGCACTAAAGAAAAAAGGGGTGGGGGGGGGGGGGGGTCGATCGCGCCTACCGCTCCCCTCTGCATCCGCCACTGTACCTGGGAGCGCATTACAAGATGATTCCGAGGTGAAGCTTGACTATGGGCGCATTCCATAAACTTTCATCTTGCTGAGGAAAGTATTCGACAATCAGAGAGAACGCGGTCTATTGGTTCATGTTTATTGTGCTGTACGCAGATAGGATATGCTACCTAACTAGACCTGTGGGCATAATCAACATTAGCCGGCAAGTGGCAGTGTAACCTGTTTAATATAACTTCCAAATGTCTGTGTCGGACAGAACGTGCGGCTCCAGTAAAACAGTAGGTGGCGGTAGTCATAAAGCGAGGCAAGCGTTCAGCACTTTCTATCTTCGTTCAGCATCGTTTATCTTCAAAATCTGGCGTCAGTGATTTAGGTGCCCAGGTAAAGGACTGACACTGCAGGGGCCAGGAAAACCTTTATCAATCAGTCAGCCCGTTCATTCAACCAAAGATACAGAGATAAATAAGTTTGGTAGGATAGCCAGGGAAAGACTTATTTTTCTACTTGTGCACCCAGATTAAGTTAATCAAATGCAATCAAGGACGGGTCAATACGCGTAATGCCCGCGAAGGTTTTTGGTCTCCACGCATAACAAGGAGCACATAGAGAGTGAGTCAGTGACAACAATTACTAATGAGAGCGATTACATTTCTCCCGTTAGCAAGAATATATTCAGGGGTCTTACGTGCCAAAACCAGCCTATGAATACGAGATATGTCAAAGCACGCCGTCTTCAGATTGATTTTCACCACCTGTGGTTCTCAGCTTTTCTGTATACAGATCGGACTGGCAGTTAAGTACATAACTGTGATCTACAAGAATACCGCGCCTTGATGACGGTTTATATGGTTACTTGGTAGAGGCACATGTTAGAGTATAGGTAAGTGCAAAAAAAAAAAGTCAGTTTCGCCGCTAGGGCGAAGCACTGACTGCGATAGCAAGAAATTAGTTTGTCACACGAAGGACGACAAGCAGCTCGATACTTGCACCGCGCCGCCGCAGCACAAAGAAGGACGCTTGAAAAGGACGCATATGTATACACAGGACAAGCGTGAACTAACAACTGTTGCAGTTGCTCCCCCCTCTCTCGCCTCGCAACGCCGACGCAGGCAGCGTCTGCCAGCGAGTTTCTTGATTGAAAAAACCGACTGCTCGCGCTGCACAACCGTTCACTGGCCGCCCCGCATACATAGGCACTGGATCTTAACCTGCAAGGTAGTGCCGGTGGCAGATTTCTCCTGTGCGTTGTTGAACAATAAAAATTCGCAGCGTGCGCGTTAACTAAAAGCGGACTGCGGGTATCTGTGTCCAATCGGAGTCTTCTGTCCCTCATTGCCCATTAGCAGCGATTGGGATGTTCCAGTAGGAAACACCGGTCCATCACTACGTGCTTTGCGCCTCCCCAGATTTCTCTTTTGCGCAACGCCGCGATGAGCGCCAGCGTCAACGCCGCCGCCAGTGTAAGCGTTAGCGCCCGCTGCTTCCCATCTATATACCGGGTGTCCCAGCTATCTTTAGCCAAGGGTTAAAAGATACAATATTTCAGGCAGGCGAGTGAAATCAGTTGAATATTGCTTACAGTTATCTTGCGCGCTACAGGCAATTTTTTTCTTTTGTAATTAACGAATTTGTTAATTAGGATTAATTTTCTAAATTGATAAATATTGACTTTACGCAAGAAATGAGAGTTGCAAAGTTCGAGGGCGTCTTCAGAAACCCCCATTGCATCATTTGCGATAGAGAAAGTTTTACGCGTACCATTTTTTCCATGCCGCAATGAAAGCCCGCGAAATACAAAAAATACCACGTGACTAGCGCAGTCGCGCACCGCGACCGTGCTGCTCTCCGCCGTGGCTTGAGCGAACAAAATCAGCTGCGACGACGACCCGCCGGCTGCGTTGCAGCGGTAGGCCGATAAGTTGGCAGTGGTTTCTTGGCCCGTTGCCAGCCAGTTGGCGCGCGTGACTGCGCAAGTTGCAGCGAGCGCGGGCGAAGAAACCACAGTAAACTTATCGGCCTACTGCTGCAACGCAGCCGGCGGGTCGTCGTCGCAGCTGATTTTGTTCGCTCAAGCCACGGCTGAGAGCAGCACGGTCGCGGCGCGCGCGACTGCGCTAGTCACGTGGTATTTTTTTGTACTTCGCGGGCTTTCTTTGCGGCATGGAAAAAATCGTACGCGTAAAACTTTCTCTATCGCAAATGATGCAATGGGGGTTTCTGAAGACGCCCTCGAACATTGCAACTCTCATTTCTTGCGTAAAGTCAATATTTATCAATTTAGTAAATTAATCCTAATTAACAAATTTGTTAATTACAAAAGAAAAAATTGCCTGTGGTGCGCAAGATAGCTGTAAGCAATATTCAACTGATTTCCCTCGCCTGCCTCAAATATTGTATTTTTTAACCCTTGGCTAAAGATAGCTGGGACACTCTGTATAGTTCCCTTTAGCGGGAGATGGTGTAATTTTTTCTTCTACATCATGAGTGGGTACAGAAGGGGGGCCACTTTTTCGTGCGCGTCTCAAGGGCAGTTTTCAATTTGAAGGAAAATGTAAAAGCGTTGCGTGATAGAGAACACGCTCAAACTGTTCCCAGATCTGCGTACCGCGAGCGGTAAATGGTGCATATGAATAGCTCGCCGTTACACCGCCGGCACAAGCACGGTGCGTGACTGTGTTGGATAGCGCAGCGGGCTGCGGAGCGAGGGGTCGCTGGTTCGAATGCCCGATCAGGTGCTTCAGAATTTTGTTCTACTGATTTATTTTTCTTTATGCCTTTTTATATATATAAATACATATACATATCCGGGACATGACGGCGGCGGCAAAAATCAGCCGATAGTGTCCATATAATTGCTATCGCAATAAAATAACAACCAGGCGTGATACAATGCGAATAGCGTAACAGTGGGTCGTTCATTGCTCCAACCCATTACAAAAGCCTCAGGCATAATTCGTCATCGTCATCAGCCACAGCATCAACAAAGTGCACATAATGCGTTGCAAGTTTGTAGCGGGTACCGCGCTTTTCCGAAGAATGACGAATAATGGCATAGTGAACGCTTCCCCACTACCCAAAATTTATGATGATTTATAGCGTAGTGGGTATCATGCAAGTGTGCTTGTAGTAGTTGCCCCAAGAATGTTCAAAAAAAGGCTCTAGAAAGGCCATTCTTCCAGCTTTCTCTGTGACTGTGCTGCGCGTTCCGCGCAGGCCTGGCGTTTTTTTTTTTTATTTTTTTGGTCTTCCGTGTTGTTTTATTATGTTCATCTGCTCTTTTCTGTTCTTTACATGTGATTACATGATATTTTAATATGGTTAAAGGGATTTTTATCATACTTTTTGCACGTTCCTCTTTAAAGGTTCTCTGTGAGGAGCGGCTTAAAAGTGATGTGGCTCGAGCTACGCAGTTTTTCTCGCAGGTTTTACTTGAACAGACAATCAAAATGTCCATCGATGGCTTGATTGCCTGTTGATGTTCGGTAAGATAAAACGTGAGGCTTGGGGGGCTTGAAGGTTGCAACAATATTCTGTAAATCTGGCCATGGGTTTGTCAGCAACCATTGTTCGTTTGTTTGTATGTACCGCGGAAGTCATTTTGTTACCCAGTGAAGTTATAGTTACCTGAACTGCCGTTACTCGTATGCAATAAACTTCCCTTTGTACACATGCGCTGCACTTGTCACCGGGATGGCCTACTGCTCCCCCCATAGAGTACATATTGAGTACATGTTGTACTCTGAATCGTTCACGTATTGTTCTAAGCATTGATTACTTGTTCTCCACCACTGGGCTGCGCACCCACACTTGCAGAATCTTAATATGCGTGAACCAAATGAATGAGTTCCATCTGCAGTGCAAAAACGCATGTAAAAAAAATCTAAGCACGTCCCACCCCAAGTGAAACCTGTACGAACTTCGGAGCATTGATGCGCATGTGTTTCACTTGTGTTTATCTTGTGCTTATCTGTTCTTTCCCGCTCTTTTCTGTTGTTTTCGTGGGATTTTGTGATATTTTCTATACTTTCGGTTCTTTTCTTGTGATCATCTTATTTGTTTTACGGTTATCTGTTTTCTTTTCCACGGTCTCCTTATTATGTTTTTTAAGTGCGGAGCACATTAGGGGCCCGGGCTGTCGTATGCTGTCGTCGTCTCATGTATAGCTTGGCGTAACGCTGGCGAAACCACGTATAGCATAGCCATCTGTAGCATATTGAGCGCGCGCTCGCGCCAAGGAGAATCCTTCTTCCTCTTGTTCTTCGAGCGCCTTGATGATGATACCAAGTGCGGAGCGCATTAGGGGCCGGGCCTTTCGTATGCTGTCGTCGCTTGGCGTAACGCTGGCAAAACCACGTATAAAAATAGAAAAAAAAGAGGAAGCAAGCGAGAAGTCAGAAGAGAGAGAGAAAGAAAGGGAAAATAGGTAGAAATAAAGAGAGAAAGAAGACAGAAAAAAAAAACAACGGAAAAGGAGGAAAATAAAGAAAGAGAGGAGGAAAGAAAGAGTAAACCGAAGAGAAACAATGAGGGCTGCCCAGCTCCGCACTTCCTTTAGGCTTGGCACCACTAGTGCGAAGCTGCCTTATTTTCTTCTTCTCTTTGCTGCTCCGAGCCTGGTGCGTCTAACTCTCGGCGCTGGCGTTTCGCCTCCGCTTCTCTCTTCTGTAGATCTGTGTATAGTGCCCACGATGGTGTTCCCTGTCGCTTCGCTGGCTCAGGCAGAAGAATTAGCCCTCCGGTGACGTTGGTGTTGATGAGCAAGCAAGCAAGCACAGCCGTTCCAAACGTGCAATCTACTCAGCTTACGTGTATCAAACGCGGCACCTGCATGACGCCAACGCGAGACATGAGGCAGCGTGACACGAACGCGAGACTTGAGACGACGACAAAGCGGTTGCATTAAACTGCTCCGCAGTAAAAAAAACTGAGTGCGCGCTTTCATGCCGTGTTGCCTTCGTGCCATCTGACACGAAGCGCTGTTGTTCGGAACGATCCCTACAGATCTGCGGGATATTTGCGTCGACTAGACGTTCTAATAGTGCGGACAACCTATTCTTATTAGGCTAATCATATCAGCCATAATCTTCATCGTTCCAGTTCTCAGGAACGTTCACCTGTAGTTGTGGGGTGGTAACATCATTATAACTAGGAACTGCAGTGTTTGAGAGGCGCAAAGGCAGAGCCGTGTCTTAAAATAGGGCTAATGTGACAGTGCTTTGTCTGCCACCGGCACTGATTAACCTATTGCGACTAGGACCATCATTGACATTTCTTCATCTGCTGTGTGATGTCTTCACGTGACTAGCGATATGGGCTGCAGCTTCGGATTCTTGCAATTTCGGTGTGGCAGTAGTTTGGGGCCGTATTCGCAAAAACTGGTAAGAGAAAGGAAGATTTGGGAACTTGGTTTCTGGTTCCTTGTCATTTTCTTTTTTAAGGGCGAAGCACCTTAGGGTCTCGGCTTGTCGGCGTGCCATGTTGTCGTCACGGTCCATCATACACGTGTATGCGCCGCAAAAATTTGATAAATCCCACTGGCCACTGGTTCATACTATGCATATTATGAATTAAAGGTACGTGGTTACTGTCTAAAACATTGTTTTGGCTTAGCAGCGGTGTCAGAATCCCCGATAAAATTTACCAAGGCGCTCAAGTTTCTTATCTGAAACCAGAGACACAAACGTGCATCTTTACCGTAATCTATTTGAAACGCCACTTCTTGAAACATATCTGCAAAGTGATGGTGCGTTAGTGGACCGGTGGCGAGTAAAGCAGTAAAGAGTAAAGATTTTGCTGTAGGAAACACCGGTGCGCACTGCATGCTTCGCCCCTCCCCAGGTTTCACGTTAGTTGGAGCTGAAACACCCTTCCCTACATGCCCCTTCGCCACAATTTTTTTTTAAAATGATGATTCTCGTCTGGTTTTAGGACAAGCCCTTTGGTATAGCAACACGTCTGCTATCGTAGTTTCCGCGACGACCTATGTCGATTTCACAGTTCCTAAGTTTACGTGTGCCGGTGCATCATCGGAATGTGAGCTCACAGCAGCTTTGTTCATGGCCTCTACTTTTAGGCATTTCAAGAGTCGTAGCTGGTTTGTACGAAGGGTCGATCAGGGTCGCATACGAGTTTATGCAGCAAGTGTGTTCTGCAGAACCTCGCAATGTGGATGAAGAGCTCGCGCTGGAATTTGTAGCCTCCTGGTTCACTCGGGTGTTGCAATGACGGCCCCGGAAAAGGCGTTGGTCCCGCGTTCGCATCCCACATCAGGACGAATTTTTCGTCAACGGTGAAGCTTTATAGGAGGTCCTTAGGAATTGTCTTGTGGCTTCGTACTACAAACATGTGGATGACAAATTTTCCCCTCATGTGCTTTACACGGCTTGGAAGTTTCTTAGTTACTGAGAGAGATATAGAGAAGCAATTTTTATTAACACTGAAAAAAAATACTCATTAAAGGAGCGCTGTCGTGTTTGCGACAAGGTGCCTTGATTAGATTGATCACTTGCTAAGACAGTACTAAAGCACTTTGGCAATGTCTATCCGACGAACACTGAACACTTTACAAGGAGGTGTGGTGACAGATACTGGGGCTCAATTGAAAAAGTTGCGAATTAAAAGCAGACCAAGACAGCTAGCGGACGGTTCCAAGACAGCTAGTAGAAGCTGTGCGCTCTCGTCGCCATCTCTTAAAGCTGTTCGACAAGATACCAAGCATGTGTTCTGCGTTTCAAAGTGTATTACGTAATACACCGGTGTGCGTCAACACCCCTGCACCAATGGCTGCCATGAGCGCAAACCTCTAGTGCACACTTCCAAGCCAGCTGCATGGTCTAAGAGTATTTAAAAGACATGCAAAGAAACCTGTGCATTTCCATCGTTTGGCTGTCTCTTCATATCTTCCTTTGTTTCATCATGCAAGCGCTAAGAAACGAAAGTGGGCTGTGGCGCAAGAAGGCAACTTTCGCCAACGACTGGTAAGTCGTAATCTTCTTGACATGCCCTCAACATCTTTAACAGCAGCGCACGTCAGTGGCGATCAACGCCGGCTTCCTGGAATTTTTTAGCAGCAGTCCGTTTTCCTGCGTCACGGTACGATCACCGGCAAACAGCCTGATGCCCTCTTCAAGCTCCACAAAACCGCGCAGAACGAAGCGTATACCGCACAAACAACAAACGAAGCAAAGCAGTGGCACTCACTCTCCGCACCCCATATCCAGCCCGAGCCTTGCAGAGGCGAGCGGGAGGGTGTTCGCGTGGGACCTGGCATGTCTCCAAAGCAACGACGCCGCAAAACCGAAGCCCCTCCTCCTGAGCGCCGGCTCCTCGCACGTGGTGTGGGCACAGCATCGGAACCGCAGCACAACGATGAAGTTGCTTGCATTGCAAGCGAGAGAAGCGGCAAGAGCAGCAGCATGATCGCCGCTGCCACAGAGAGGGTGCTGCCTGTCCCCCCTTTTTTTGCTCTAAGTTCTTTCGGCTCTTGCACGCTACAAATAGACGACGGAAGGGTGGGCACCCGGGAGGCGGACCCATCTCGGGGTGCCACCCGCGGCGCAAACACCACCCAGGGAGAACCCGTGGCGGGTCGGTTTTCGGGCCCCTCGCCTGAGGGCGTTCCAGCGAGGGGTGGGCGGGGGGGCGCGGCCTGCGGGGGGCCCCTGTCGACACCTCGGCGAGCAGGCGCCAGACAATGGAACTTGTCGACACGGGACGGTCATCGCACAACACGTTCAGCATCGCCGCCCTCATGGCGAATGAGCCTCCGGTCGTACAGGCTTACCTCCAGCCCGGATCGTCGCCGGTCGGCGGAGGAGACGCACCGTCGGCCGGAAGAACTGCGTACCAGGCCGGGGACTGCTGCCTGGCGACCGACTGGGCCAGCACTCCCAGCTACGTCGCCAGCACGCCGGTGAAAGACATGGAAGGTGAGAGTCGCGCGACCGGATAACATTCGCCTTCACCGCCCCCCCCCCCTCCTTGCCAAGCCTCGGATGTTGCGAAGCAGTTGGGGGGGGGAGATGTCGAGTTTTCTTCTTTTTCTTTTGCGACGCGTGTTCCCGCATGCAACGACTAGATTGCGGCGACACGGAGAACTGTCGTCGCTTTTTCCGTTCCCGGTACGAGTGTCGCGTCGTCGCTGGATATTGAGTCGTTCATCGCGCGGCGCTTGGCTCTTGAAGTGTTAAAATGCGCTTGAACTCTTTCGGAGGTAATTGCGATGTCGTCGGTAATTTCAGCGGCCACGGTGTTCCACCGTTCGGCGTTAGGCTGTGGGTTCGACTCATCGGTCGCATTCCGATAGGAATATAATCTCAGAAGGTTCGCAGGCTGTATATTGATACGCTTATTAAAGAAACCATGGTGGTGCAAATTTTTCATGGTCATGTCTACAGTTCTACATGTCGCTTTCACATGACGGATAGAGTTCCGGATAGCTTAGCTGCGTTCATTACGAACTTCGGACACTTTCGGAGCATTTGACTTCGCGACTTGGTATTGCTGCATCATTCAGAATAGTGTGAAGTTTAGTATAGACATCAGCGAAGAATGTGTCATCTAGGAGAGGGGGGAGGGGGGCCAGATTTTCTAGCTAAATTCTTGAAGGCAATATTATTTAAAGCGTGGTCTGATTGGCAAGGGCAGTTTGTAAACTCAGTTTGAATATGCGCCATGTTGCAATAGCTGATTGATGGAAATGTGTGGTCGCGGTCACATATTTTACAAAGCTAGCCCGTTTTAACTTCATTGTGAATGACTGCAACCATATGGAGATTCATAACGACAGAACTACCAGCACGAAACAGATTAGCGCAACTTGCACTAAGTAGCGCAAAGCTGGGTCACACTAGAACTGGTTGGTACGTTTCAGCATCTCCTAACCATCTGTAGAGAATGCTTGGACATTCACTGAGCGCGTGCCGGTCCATGATGATGACAATTTTATATCTACGACGCACGGCAAACCTCGAGCATAACAGCTCTGCTTGTAAAACATAACAGCTCTGAAGCACCGACCTTTTGTGTATTGATCCCCTTGTGTGCCTAAGCTACAAAGAAAACGAGCCCTTAAATTTGCACTGCTTTCCTTCATTCATAGCGAGGGTCTCGTTCTGGCGGACTTGGTGCCTTCAGGTGGTATGCGAGGGATTATTAGTCAGCAGCCAGCTCGTAATAAGATCACGTGCTACATGACGCCAACAGGCAAAAAGAGTGTTCCACACTCGCCGTAATGGCAACAGGCGACGCTGACTGACGCTCCCACGTTTAAAAACACATATATACCCTATAAAGTGGACGGAGGGATGACCGCCACCGCAGCTCAGTGGTAGAGCATCGGATGCGTTATTCGAAGGTCGCAGGTTCGGTCCCTGCCGGTGGCAAGTTATCTTTTCGTTCACTTTTCTTTCTTCACATTTACATTACAATTACTTCAAATAACATCCCCTATACTTTCCTTGGCATCATTGTCTGTTAGTTCTCATTAAGCAACAAGTAGTAGCACTTTACTTAAAAATGCGCGCAATATTTGCACAAATGAAACTATACCAAAACTTGCCAAGAAATCGGCATTTTCCTCCTGAAAGTGTCCGCGCAATGCATGTGAAGGAGAAGCCATATCGGACGTTTTGCTCTTATCCCTATACGAGGGTATGCAATTCGAATGGAAAATATTCAAATAGAAATAAGCTTCCAAAATATCGTACGAATGATTTCGATATTTGGTAAAATTTATCATTCTTGCCCAATGAATGAGCAAGTCACGGCTATAGCCCGATCTTGCAATACAGCATAGGAATAAGCGACAGAGAAAATATGGCCGCCAAATTGTCGACACGTGACGTACTATATAGAGCAGCGATCTGCGAGGCATATTTCGCGAAGTTAATGAATCTGCTAAAATTCATTAGGATAGGATGCGAGTGTTTATTGGTCAGCTGCCACTTCGTGCAAATATCACACGCCATGTGACGCCCTCTGGCAGAAGGAGTATTCCACACCAGCTGCCTTGACTACGAGTGGCGCTAGGCTAACACTCCCAGAGATTACGCGCACGAAAAATACCGATCGAAGTGGGACGAGGAAGCCTTTCCGTCGTAGCTCAGTTGGTGGAGCGTCGGACGCGTAATTCGAAGGTTGTGGGTTTTAATCCCAACGACGGAGAAGGTGTTTTCACGTCCAGTCTAATTCATTTAAATTTACTTCATAATTACTGCACTGCAGGTAAAGACAATCATTAATGCCTCCTGTGATTTCTTTGGTCTAATTGTCTCTGGGATTCAATTGGTGTATGAAAGCGCACGTACAGAAAATTATGCGTGCTTGCGCAAGTGCACATGCAGCAGAAGCACACGTTACTATACATAATGCTCATACATGTATGAGTGGACTGTATAGAGTATGTGGTGGACGTTCTGCGTCCTGGCCAAGAGCACACATACTGCGCCAACTGTCTGACGAAAAAGTGGCACTCACTGTCTTCTGTCTTGTAAATTAGATAACCATGGAAAGTTACATTGAACCACGGTTTAAGAAAAATTATAATTTTCTTACATCGTGTGCTGAACGATGAGTAACATCGCTTACTCGGGTGCGATAAAAAATATACCTCGCAAAGAAATTAGCATGGAATTAGCATGGTTCTACTTCAAGTGTGTTGCTACAGCGTGGCGAAGCCCCATCCCAGTGGCGTAGCCAAGGAGGGGGGGGGGGGCTCAACCCCCCCCCTCAAGTTTTTTCAATTTTGCTTGCGTATATATACACGCACACATACAAACGCACACACAAACATACATAAAGTATGGTTGAACCCCCCCCCCCCCCCCCCCCGAAAAAAATTTCTGGCTACGCCCCTGCCACATCCCGTACTGCTAGTTCAATGATGTTGACAATCCACGACGTGAAATTTCGGACAATTCTTGCGCCCATTCAGCTAATTCACCTTGTCCATCCTCTAGTTTCCTTCGTGTGATTTCCAAAGCGATTGGGAAGCGAAAACAATTACGCATGAGCGGCTAAAGCGAAGAAAAAAAGATATATGCCTCTTTCACAGGAATCAGTTATAACTTTTAAGACGAAAGTGAAACGTGCTTTTGTAGCAGTAGTTGCAACTTTGTTGGACGTTAACAAAAACAAGAGCGAAAACTTGCACGCAGTGTAATATAATTCAGTTGTCTATGTACTTTTTTATATACTTTTTAACGCATTATTGAATCGCTAGAGAAAACCTACCTTGCAATTCTGCCTTCCACATGCCCAACACCCAACTGTCGTTCAGGATAACTTCTTCCTGGGCGAGTTGGTGTTTGCTAAACATATCGTAGTAGCGCAAAACTCGAGGAAGAAAGAAAACAGAAGAACGAGAGGATAGAAAGACATGATCCTACCTTTCTTTTCTCTCCTTCTGTTTTCTATTACTTTCGAGTTTTGCACTAGTACGATGTGTTTGCCCAATTGTCGCTCCTGTCTTCACAGGACAGCAGAACTCTCGCGGATCATGTGGCAATGCCCCATGAAATCATCTCTTCACCGCCACCGTACCCTCAAACCATTAATTAAAAATCAAAATCATTAAACATAGTATAATTAAAAACTAGCAGTCGTTCCGTGTACGAATACAACCGATGAGCGAAGCTCCTTAGAAATGGGCCAAGCCGCATGAAGCGGTGAGGAAATCCTGCTGGGACTGGGGCACATAAACCTCCTCCTCTCTCTCTCCTGTCCCCTCCTCCTTTTCTGTTTTTTTTTTTATTTTAAGTGAAGTTTATTCATTCATCAATTCTTGCGCTAAACACACATCTGCTAAAATGACCAGTTCACGGTCCTATAGTGTCCTGAAGGATTCCCGACGCGGAGCTTGCCGAAATTTATAAGGCAATGATATATATACTTGATTTTTTTTTCAGCGTGCAATATTCGAAGTCTAAGATAAAAGTCATACGCAGTGTTCAAAGCGGGCTTAGAAGAGCTTGATAAAAATAAAATTGTGCACTAATGAGGGATAAGATGCAAACTAAATCAACAAAGTTGCCCATCACATTTCTTAAGGGCGTGAATAACGTTTAGGCACGGCTTACTGCACCATATTTGTAAAGGGTTTACGTTAACAATAAGTTGTGAACATTGCGCTGCCATAGTAGATTACTTGTACTGTAAATCGACTCCATTAATTACGAATCCCAGTTTGCCGGAGCGTAGGGAGTGTTTACGTCGCCTTCCTGTAGGCTAGTAGCATAAACTGTTTTCCTTTTTACAGCGGGACTGTTTAAGCTCGATGTTCGGCTTCAAACCGTTGACATAAACTCGCCTAGCTTTGACATCACATTGCGCGTTGCCTAGCAACCACCTGGTACATCTGCACGTAGCAACCCTTTGGAGGAAGGAAAGGGAGGTAAAGGTTAGGGGAGGGGAAGGGTTAACATAGCATAGCCGTGCATAGTATCGTATAGCAAGGGGTGAGAAAGGAAGATAAAGGCTAGGAGGAGGAAAGGGGTGAACCATAGCATAGCCATGTATAATATGATGGGTGAGAAAGCGATGCAAACGTTAGGAGGTGGGAAAGGAGGAGGGGAACGCCAACAGCTCTGTTGTTTCCTCAGTCTTCGCACCACGAGTGCGTAACTGCCCCAATTTTTTTAAGGACAGAAAGAGAAATGACGTCATTTTCGTGACGGAAATGACGTCAGTCAATTTTTTTGTGGAGTGTGGCAAAATATTCTTGTTTATTTTTAATAATGTATCGGTATTATAGCATACAAAAGGACCAATTGCATATTCAGCATTTTTCAGCTTGCCTCGTAATAAATAACGGTTCTCACGTGGATCATATTCGTGAAAACGTAGAAAACCAACCTTGTGCTCGAACTCTTTTTTTTTTTGGGGGGGGGGGGGGGTGAACGTTAAATTTGCTAGCGCAGAGTGAAGCGTATTACGCACCCAGACGGCCAATTTCTTTTTTATAATTCTTCCTTCAGTAAAAAAAAAAATTCGCATTTCCACGAAGTGAATCATGACGAGTGGGCGAAGCACTGGGGATTGTTCTTATCCGTAAATCACCCGTGACATTGCCCACTCGCGCATGTAAATGAGTGACAACGCGTGTGTGCGGTATATACAATGTGAGCAGCCGCTTCTCGCGTCCTCAACACCGGAGTAGCAGCTTGTTGTCGGCGTTGCCGTTTTGCCTTTCGCGGGCGAGATCGCGTTCACGATCGTTTTCATCCATGGCAGAAAGAGATTGTGTGGTCTGGAACGGGCTTATTCTTCATCGTCATCAGCGTCATCGTCATCGTTATGACGTATAGTTGGTACATTCCATGTGCTGTGCCGTGATGGCAGAAAGAGAATGTGTGGTCTGGAACGCGCTTGTTCTTCATCGTCATCAGCGTCATCGTCATCGTCATGGCGTATAATGGTTACCTTGCATGTGCTGTGCCGTGATCGCAGCGTCATCGTCATCGCACTAGCGTGGCTACACAGGGGGACACCGGGGGAGTGATGTACAAGCCTCGACGTTAAGGAGCTTCGCCCCTAATATGCCTTACCATACCGCCTATGACGTTTCGCAATGAAGTCGAAGAAGTGCAATTTCTAGATTACAGCGCTGGTGATGATGTTGATGTAGATATTGACGGTTATGAATACAAGTTCACGCTCTCCGGATTATAGCCCCATAGACAGCAGAGTCATTCACAGATGAAGAAAAGTATGCAAGAAGCGAATAAATATGATGATATTTATCAGGTGGGAGCGGACACTTGAGCTGCGGCACCAATGTCAAGAATGATGAAGAGAGAGAGGGAGGTTTATAATGGGAGGAAAGCTGAATAATGATGGAAGAAAGAAAACACATGCACTCATTGACGAACGCTTTTGGTTGCTCTCAAACCAACTCCATAGGCCGTTGAAAGAAAGAGAATAAGCTTAAGGCAGTTATGGGTAGAATATACATGTTTTAATCTTATATAGAGCGCAAGGGCTCAGAGCAGTGCCTGAAAATAAAGCGTAAGATGCCTTAGTACCCTGTAAAATTGTTTGTCATGGCACAGTTAACCAGTGAAATCATTTCCACATACTCAGCCGAAGTTCGCTGAATTCGGAAGATGAACGCCACTGAATATTGCGCTTAAGTACTAATGGTAACATTTGTAGAAGTTCACAGCAGAAATGCTTCAGGTAAACTTCAAAAGTCCCACGCGCGCAAGCTTTCTGCTCACAAACAGGTTCATGTAAGATGACATTGTACTCAATAGATGAGTACGTTTCTCACCCCAGAGAGTCGTTAACGGCTCAACTGATCACGCATCATGATTGTTGGTTCTTACGTAATCGTCATCACAATCAGCCTTATGTGTAACGGGAACAAGCTTCTAGGCCGGGACACTTGGACAGGAATACATGCATTGACGCGGGAAAAAATCACGCCATATCCACGCAGTGAATGATGATGAGTGGGCGAAGCACCGGAGGTAATCTGGTAAACCGTCAATCCCCGTAAATTCTGCCCACTCGATCATCATACAAAGACCTGACACACAAACGCGGGGGGTGTGGTGTGATTATACATACAGTATATACACAATGTTTCATTATTTACATATTGATAAAGTATATACACAATGTTTTATTATTTACATATGGGGTAGATGATGATTTTGTTCAAGAGCTCTGCGGACCACAAGGAGGGGTTTCCCCTCATTTTGTTTTCCTCATCAGCGTCATCGTCATCGTTATCACGTGTAGTGGGTACATTCCACTATACTGGAACGCGCTTATTCTTCATGGTCATCAGGCGTCATCGTCATCTTTATCACGTGGAGTGGGTACATCCCACTAGTGGCTACCTACTACTACATACTACAAAGGAGGGACAGACCCACACCCTAAGGAGCTTCGCCCCTAAAATCCATGTGCGAATCAGATCAATTTGATTGTTCCACCAATCGCACATAATGCTGACGCATTGCTTTGTTGTCTCTCTCTCTCTCTATCCCTTATGCGTGCTTTCTATCTCTTTGTTTTCTTTCCTGTCATGTTTTTTTTAGACCGCTGCTCTTAGGCGCCCGTTCCTGCGTTGAGAGAGCGGTGTCGTTGTTGTTGGCTGGCGTCGGCGTAACCGATAGAGCGAACGAGGACGAAAGAGAGCGAACGCGGAGTCTGTCGATATCACGTGCCACTGGCCTCTAACCTCTCTCTCTTCCTACGTCACACGCGCTGGCCCCTCGGTCGGAGCTCGTGCGCATGCAGGGCTGGCACGTGCACTGCGGCTGGCTCCGTGTGTCGTAATGGGGCTGTCGGCGTTTCGCTTGGTTCACGACGCCTGCAGTGCACAGAGTGGTGTGCGTAGCACTCGAGCGCTGGCAGCTTCTGTGGCAATGTGTAACGAATTTTACATTGCTACAACTGCGGATGGCCAAAACTTCAAAGACAGTTGGCGCTGCCCCAACACGAAGCTGCGCTCAGAATTCGCATTAGGGAGTATCGTAATCGTCCGGAAATTTTTTTTAATTTCATTTTAAGTGGTTAGTCAACATGGTTGATTAAGTATTCTAATAATAACATTCATTAAGAAGCAGTAATTACAGTAGACGTTCCCAGTTCTAGTATAAAATGATATTTTAAGATCATCTTTATATCCGCCCGATTCTTAGACGATACCCTTGAGTGGGTGCCAATATTCCTTGGATATTCATCATCAGCAGCAACACGTTGCTGTCCGTGTTACTCTCCTTTATCATATCCACACATGGTCAGCGCCTGGCGGTTCAGGACAAAACTTTGCGTGACGTCGTCGTCTGTGCGCCTTCAGGATCTCTTGTATCGGCAATTGCTTGTTAGACTACCCGTTATTCGACCATAGGTCGGCACTTTAAGGGACTACTCACTCAAACTCGCTCACCACAATTATTTCAGCCTTCGCACTCACTCACGTTCATACTCACGCCTACTGACCCTTATGAGTGCTCACTCACGTTCACACTCACGTCCGCTCACACATGCGTACTCACTCACGTTCACACTCACGTCCACTCACACTCATGAGTACTCACTCTTACTCACTCTCACCGCGTTCAAATGAGTGTGAGTCAGTGTAAGTGAGTGCACTCATTAGTGAGTGTGCCGAGCTATGAATTCGACACAGAGCGTAAAGGACTGAACATGGTCCCCACACACGACCGCAAGTAACACCTTGTTACCGCGGATAAACAGGAGGGAGGTCCTTAGGGATCCAAAATTTCCACGTGAAGCGCTCAGGGCTGAATTTGGACGGTACATGGAACGTGGAAGTCGACATGAAATTGCGCGCATCCTGTTGCATTCCAGTTCAAGTTCATCCTAGCCGGTTTCCAGACGGGGTTTCAGACCGTACTATACACGTTCGAGCGGAGGGAAATGTGGATAACTTTTCCAGCAGCAAGCAACACTCCTGCAAACCAGATACAGGCTCAGGTGGTCGTTTCAAGGGCATGTGGTTGTGACTAGAATTTCAGTAAAATAAATAGTTGGGCGAGTTGTTGTTGGTTCATGATAACTAAGGGGGGGGGGGGGATATACACGGCATACAAGGAATGGAGGACACGGGACGATGCGCTACTAGCAACTGATTTCTTTATTCAGGAAAAAAAAAGCGTATCTATAACGCTGTTATACCAGATAAAACCAAACGAGTGGGCATAACAAGATTAAAAAGAGTACAAGCCCCTCAGCACGATTATTTCACGCGTCGCTCAAGAAATAATAATAATAATTGATGGGGTTTATCGTCCCAAAACCACGACAGGATTATGAGAGACGCCAGTAGTGGAGGGCTCCGGAAATTTTGACCACCTGGGGTTCTTGCACGTAAGTCTAAGTACACGGGCCTCGAGCATTATCGCCTCCATTGCAATGCGGCCGCCGCGGCCGGGATTCGATCCCGCGACCTGCGGGTCAGCAGTCGATGTCGTTCAAGAAAGGCTATATCTCTCCCTTCCTGCAGAATTTCTGCTAATGGGGATCCTCCACTTCGGTGATTACGTAGAGAGATATGGCAACCCTTGACGGGAGTCGCCGTCTTCACACGTTCCGGACGTTGTTGTGAGCGCATGATTCCACTATCGAGATCTGTGTACCTGTTCCAACCAGTGTTCTGCCGTTTCAGGGCGACAGAGAGTGACAAAAACTATGTCCAAAAATGTTTACTTGCGCGACCCGTACAGCCGATATCTGTGTTCACGGTAGTCACAGGCAATTTGTAATGCTCTAGTTTGTTACTGCTGTGCCCACTACATGATAGGGTCGATGACAGCAAACCATAAGGGCTCACTTACTCTGGTCGTTTGCCTAAGATTTCAGTTTCTTGCTCCTTCTTACTTTAGTGATGTTTGGACTTATGTCTTCAATTAGAGCAACAACAGTCCAGAGCTTGTTGGCACCGTCGCATTCAATATGGGGCCAATCTTGAGTTCCGTCGGATCGTGTAATTCGTGTTCAGTATTTGCCTCCGTGAGCGAAGAGAGCTCTAGCAAGGTTGCTTGACTTATGCTGTATGTTTTTTGTTGCTTCAATGTTTCTGAAGCTCTCCGTCGCTTTGAGAACGGCCGAACAATTAGGGTAACCTGTCTCGCTTCCCGATCTGGATCCAGAATTTTTTCTCTTATATTGAGTTCAGCCAGCAGTTGTCGTTTTACCGAACAACAGGGGCGTTTCAATAAAACTGAATCGTACCGAAAGGAGGCAGGGAAATAAGTGGATGATAGCGACTTGTTTGATGGTAGTGCCAATAACGGTCTCACATTCACGTTCGCATTCGACTCTGCTAACGGCTGTCTTGATTCCAACACCATGAGTGATCGTTTTTTTCTTCACATTCGCCATCATCGGCTGATATCAGTTCAATGCTGCGGATGAACGCATATCCCGGATGTGTCGGATTTCGCTCAAGAGACAACCAAACGCAGTCGGCGCCTACAATTTTTTAAATCCTATTGCACCAACTAATCCTCTGCCCCTCTCGATCATTGGTTCATACCCTAATAGCGTACTCCATCTTTAACTACGTTACATCAATTATTTTTTATATTATTTGAAAAGGAGACAACGTATATTCCTCGATGTCGCACCTCTTTTTTTTTATTAGTGAATAGAAGAAGAAGAACAAAACTTTATTTTGAGGGAAGGGGTAGAAAAGGGGGTACTCAGGAGCATGTTGGTTGGGGCCCCAAGTCCAGGGCCCCGCTGACTTGCGCCGCTCGCCTAACGTGACTCAGAAGCCTGGTAGTTATTCGCGTTATTAGAGGATATCTCAGGCAACCGTATTCTAGTACAGTATATGCTTGCCTGCTGTCGGTGGTTCTTTTCTCAGTTTTCGTTCACGTTTGTGCCACGGAAGAAAACCGCGGGATGACAGACGGGAGTTTGGAGTTACATGTGTATCGCTTTTCCAGTGCGGGAGAAATGACTAATATGAAAGCTTCTTGCTTGTGACTATGACACCGGTAGAACAAGCGTGTAACCTTAATCTCCTACGAAGCTTGTCTGAATTGTTTGAATGGCACGTCTTTAATCTTCAGTTAACAAGTATTTTGAAGTGGGCGTACCAAACAATATGATATGGTTTTTCGCCAGACACCTCTTACTAGTGTTGGGCGCTGGGCTTAAGGGTATAGCTGGTGTTCAAGAATGCTCTCTTGCATACATATCATTGACTCACTCGCCAATCCCTTGAACAGGTTCGTTACGTCGAAACATCTGTGAACCGCGCCAGACACGATTTATTAATCCGCCATTGCCATGCCAGGGTGTCACATAGTTGAAGGCTTGACTTCGTGACTGGCTTCATAAATCTGCGTCGTGCTCAACTTTTTCTCGAGTTTCCTCGTTGTTCTCGTAAAGGTCCGCGTACTGTGTGGGATGTCAGTGCAACGTTAAACGAACCCCCAGGTGGTCTAAAATTTCCGGAACCCATCCACTAGGGCTTGCCTCATGATCATATCGGGGCTCTGGTACGTAAAACCCCTTTTTAATTATTACTGTCTTTGTTATTCTCCAAGTTTCTGCCTATTTTTGTTAGAATAGGAAAATTTTGCTGATTGTATACTTTTCGCTTTAGGGGCAGAGGTAGATTGCTTGTTATGAAGTTTAGTAGCGCCTGTCGTACACGCTATAGCTCATCCTTATCCTTCGATGAGTATCCTTTTCACGAGTAGGCTCCCCTGTTAGTATACACTTGACTTCGGTAAACATACTGTTGTGTAGACTACGAGGGTGGTTTGGCTAATCGCGTATTCTGTAGGCGAAAGCCTTAGATGCCTCATAAAACGCGAAAATAGACTGTCGGCGTACCGCGGCGTTGGTCAAAAACCATCATCACGAGATGACGTCGTCATGACGTCACATGATGGCGCCATCGCATGACATCGTCGCTTGGTCTAAGGTGGGCCGATCACGGAGGCAGCGCAAAACTAGGAAAGAATCATAAAGATTGCAATGCCTCCTATCACGGAGGCAATGCAAAACCACGTTAGGTGCTGAAAGCTTTCGGAGGGGCGCGGGGAAGTATCAATGCATGGAGCGTGAAGAAAAAAAGCCCCCCACCTCCCCGAAGGGAATCGTGAGGAAATGCGAATGCATTTCGCGCGCGCTTCACTCCATTTATATATGGTGGTTGTGGTTCGAAGAAGGAAACGGCGCCTAATTTCTGCAGCCCGGTCGGGAGCACGGCGCAGCGCCCTTTTTTTTTTTTTTGCTTTTTCTTGTTTTAATTTTTTTTATTTATTTTTTTTAATTTTTTTTTTCATATATAGCTCCGCCGCAGACCGCTTTTAGTTAACGCGCACGCTGCGAATTTTTATTGTTCAACAACGCACAGGAGAAGTCTCCCACCGGCACCACCTTGGAGGTCAAGATTCATTGCCATATATACGGGGTGGCCACTGAACGGTTGTGCAGCGCGAGCAGTCGGTTTTTTCAACCAAGAAACTCGCTAGCAGACGCTGCCTGCGTCGGCGTCGCGAGGCGAGAGAAGGAGAAGGGGGGAGCGTAGGAGAGAGAGAGGGGGGGCGCGCATGCGCAGTGGGAGTGTGGACGCTGCGGGCAGAGATGCCTAGAGAAGAGAGGGGGGGAGCGTAGGAGAGGAGAAGAGAGGTGGGACGCGCATGCGCAGTGGGAGTGTGGACGGCGCGGGCAGGGATGCCTAGAGGAGAGAGGGGGGAGCGCAGCAGGGGAGAGAGGAGGGGAGGCGCATGCGCAGTGAGGGGTGTGGTTGCCGCGGGGAGGGACGCCTAGGGGAGAGAGAGGGAGAGAGGAGGTTTTTTTATTTTTTATTTTTTTAGGGGTTTGCGCATGCGCAGTAAGGGCGGTCACGCCGTACACCACCACCACCGGATTAAGCTTCGCCATAAGATGCTTCACATCTAGCACCTGCCGGCGCGCACACCTCCTCAACCTGTCCTCCTCCTCCTCCTCCTCCGCGGACAACGCCAACGCCGCACAACGCCAACGCCGGATGCCTGACATAGCCCGACTATGAAATGCATTCGCATTTAAAAAAATGGCTTTCGCCTTCGAGTCGCCTTAAGCGAATGCATAGGGAGAAGGATACAACTTTAGTAAAACGAAATTTCAGGAGTTTGGAGCTGGCCGCTTGTCGGCGGCGACGACCTCTCTCGCCCGTGCAATGAGTTCCTTTTGCAGTTTTAAAGACGGTAGTCATTCCTGGGATACTTGAACGCAAAGGCCAAAGTGTAACCACTTTCTGAACGCCCAGCCATCCTGAACTGGTGTTTGCGTTCATACTTGTGAACATTTTCGATTAAAAAGCAAATACTACGCATGCCTGAGGCGCAACATTAATGTAAGTGTCAGGGCGTGTGTTCTTTTATTAGAAAATACATAGGTACGCAATTCTAAAGACCCTAGTGTTTTTAAGGCTGCGCTGAAAATGCGACGCTGTGCACGAACTGCGACGCTTTGCGCGGAAAAAGCCCTGTGCCGACGATAAGGTGCTGCCGCTGGCAGTGGCCCTTGGTCACGGTGTAATGCCCTTGGTTCAGCACAAGCTCATGTTTTAGGGGCGAAGCTGCTTAGGGTGTGGGTCTGTCCCTCCTCTGTAGTATGTAGTAGTAGTAGTAGTACGTAGTCACGTATAGTGGGATGTACCCACTAAACGTGATAAAGATGACGATGACGCCTGATGACCATGAAGAATAAACGCGTTCCAGTATAGTGCAATGTGCCCACTACACGTGACAACGATGACGATGACGCTGATGACCATGAAGTATAAGCGCGTTCAAGACCACACATTCTCTTTCTGCCATGGATGAAAACGATCGTGAACGCGCTCTCTCCCTCGAAAGGCAAAACGGCAACGCATCACACCACACCCCCGCGTTTGTGTGTCAGGTCTTTGTATGATGATTGAGTGGGCAAAATTTACGGGGATTGACGGTTTACCAGATTACCTCCGGAGCTTCGCCCACTCTTCAACATTCACTTCGTGGATATGGCGTGAATTTTTTCAATGGCGTCCATATCTCGCGCAGCGCCTCCTCTATTTTATCAATGCCAGCTAGATGCAGCCAATTCAACGTAGAGTAGGCGCTGTCTGAGGCAAGGCAAAACATAGTAGTACGGCCGGCACAAGGCTATCATCGTTCGACGACACTTGCAGAGAAGCACGCAGATACGCGGCCAATTTTTTCGTCGGGAGACCGTGTTAAGCTCTCCCACGTCGTTTTTGAGGGAGCTGGCAGAAGCTTTTTGGGTGGGAGGAGGCCCTCGCATTGCCACCGGATGTGACTTTGGTTTGCTGCGGAATTTTGATCGCAGTTTTGACATATGGAGTCAACGTTTCCGCCGGTGAAGAGCGCTAGGTGGTGAGGAGTGGTTGGGGACCCTGTGAGTTTGTTCTTTGCTTTAGCCAGGCTGTTAAGCTTATTAGTCGGCGGGCAACGAACGATCTTCAGAACAAGAGCCGTTCTCGGTAATGTGGCGATTCCCGCCGCTTTTCGCTTTCGGAAAGTCGTATCGCCAACCCTTGAAAAAGGTAACCTAACGATAAACTCCTAAGAACAACGCCTTGTGATATTTAAATCAATAAAAAATTCATTTGCTAAATCTACTGATCATTTTGTTACAATAAGATATCAGCATGACATTGTTTAAGTTTTATTACGTTTAGTGCGAAAGTTTGCATGAAAGCGGTATGTGTCTTTCATGATTTATGTATAGCGATGTATTTTTTTTTTTTAACTGCGCTCTGTCTGAATATTTTTTGCTGACCTCACTGCTGTCCCAGCTTTTTGCACGATTTGGGATGTAAGCGTAGTCAGGAAATAGTTATGCCTGTTTCCTTTTGTCTCATTTTGGTGGTATGTAACATTGTCATGTACACATGCCTGTGTAAACATTATTATTATTATTATTATTATTATTATTATTATTATTATTATTATTATTATTATTATTATTATTATTATTATTTATCATTATTATTATCATTATTATTTGCAGCAAGTCACCATTTAGTTAAAGTGAGAGGCTACGGCGAAGCAACCTCTATATTTGCATAACGAAGTTATAAATACCGTGATGCTAATCTCTACACTCTTTAATTTATGCCATACTGTCGAATTCTACGAAGGCGGTATTCTGATCCTATCAGAGAGGCCGTACTTAGAAGCGCTCTAAGCCAATGAGAGCTTACAAAAAATTGGGGGACCCTTAAGCTTCGCCTTTAAGAGTTGAACGCGATAGCGATATACTGTGCCTCATGCGTACTTCAATCACTTAGTGCATACTATGCAATGGGTAGCATGCTTCAAACCACGGGCCATTATGAGCGGGAAATGTTTTCGAACTTTCTATGCACCCACTACGTGGTCTTAAGAGAATACACGCAGTAACGTGTGTGCCTTTGGTAATGGGTGGCCTCCTTTGAACCAGGGTTGCCGTTGGGTGAACTTGAAAAGGCGCCAGAACTCACGCCAAAAGTAGCCGAAGTAGCCACGTCATTTGATATTATCGCCGAATTTCTAGCCATATAGAACAGAAGCGGTATTATCAACAGAGTCTTTACTATTGACGAGTAAATAAAACCATTTTGAGTAAGTAAAACCACAAATTTAAAAAAGACCCATGGCGCCAACTGGAAATTTTCGTCGCCAACGGGGTCCAAAAGTAGCCAATTTGGCGCAAAGTAGCCACCAACGGCAACCCTGCTTTGAACCACGATGTCGTGATGATATTCACATGTTCTGACGCCCGATGGAAATGTACGCTTGTACCACGCAATATTACTGCGATATTACATGTTATACTGTGACGCCTGCATACAGGACGCGTGTGTTTATAAAGCACGAGTTACTTTCACTGCATTTCCATGCAGAGGAAGTTATTTTCAATGTAATTCCAAGCAGAAGCGTGGCTGTGTGGTAGAACACCTGCTTGCCACATAGACGGCCTGGGTTCGATCCTCACTCGCCCCCCGGAATTTCTTATTATTTATTAAATGCGAAGCATTTCTTAGCGAACTTCGGCGAGTTTGAGCGTATCTATCTATCTATCTATCTATCTATCTATCTATCTATCTATCTATCTATCTATCTATCTATCTATCTATCTATCTATCTATCTATCTATCTATCTATCTATCTATCTATCTATCTATCTATCTATCTATCTATCTATCTATCAATCTATCTATCTATCTAGCCGCCTACGACTTTGTGCTCTCCTGGCCGTATCGTTAATGGGATTTATACCAAATTTGGTATGGTATAACATGACCGTACGACGAACATAAATGGCTGGTCATATCATGAAAATCATGAATAACTTGTCATGAAAAGTATGATTTACATCCCATGCTCATGGCGCGCTCGCGGCCGTTTCGTTAGCTTGATATACACCAAATTTGGAATTGAGTGACGTGACTGTATGACGAACATAAATGACAGGTAGTAATATGCAAATAATGACGTGCATGTCATGAACAACATGATTTACATGCCACGCTCATGGCGCGCTCGCGGCCGTTTCGTTAGCTTGATATACACCAAACTTGGTATTGAGTGACGTGACTGTATGACGAATATAAATGACAAGTGGTAATATGGAAATTATGACATGCCATGAGCGACATGACTTGCATTCCACGCTCATGGCCCGCTCGCAGCCGTTTCGTTAGCTTGATATACACCAAATTTGGTATTGAGTGACATGACTGTCTAGTGAACATAAGTGGCAGGTGGTAACATGAAAATCTAGGCATGCATGTCATCTACAACGCCATTTACATGCCACGCTCATGGTGCGCTTGCGTCCAGTTCGCTAGCTTGATATACACCAAAGTTGGTATTGCGCGACTTGACTGTATGACGAACATAAATGACAGGTCCTAACATGTAAAACATGACATGCAAATTATGTAAAGCATGATTTGCTCCTTCCTGGCTGCTTCGCATTACATCGATTCCCACAATGCGTGGAATCTTGCGGCTTTTTTTTATTTGCATCTTTCTCGATTTTTCGGTCACGGACAAGATGATGATTTTTCGCTCACAACCAACGACGCCGCCGCCGACGCCGGAATTTCTGCGAAACGAGCTCTTTAACGCTATCGCGTTAAAATGGCGGGACTTGACAGTGCCCAGCAATGCGTAGTGCACCGTTCGGTGTACCTACCATAGGACTTATGGCTCATTCGCACTGTCGAGTGACAGACGTCACGCGACTGCTTGCGACTGGTGAGCATATATAAAAGCAGCACACGGCGACTGATGTACACACGGTAACACAACGAGCCGCGCCACAAGCCACACTGCGTAATGTTTCGCCATAGGGTGTCATTCACATCTGTTCGCGACGTCACCGCCTCACAAAATGAACAGGTATCTCGTTCCTGCTCATCCGACTGCACGTTCAACGAGCTTCGCGAATGCAGTCGAGGGATTGGAAAATCGTGCATCGAGCGCGACTCACTCGAATTTCTACTGAAGGGACTATTTGCAACTGGTTGATTTCGCGAAATGCCTGATATGCAGATGCGCTGAAGAATAGGGGAGGAAAAACTCAGAGCGTCCCTCTCTGCATTCGCTGAAGACGACTTTAAGGCGAAAGCCACTTTCATCTTTTTCTTCTCAGTCGATATGTTGATCCATGTATGTATGCTTATTAACACTTCATTGACTTTGATGTGTACGTTGATTCATTTAGATAATAATATCTGCAGTTTTACGACCCAAAACCACGGCATATGATTATGAGAGACGCCGTAGTGGAGGGCTTCGGAAAAAATTGGGGGGACCCTTAATCTTCGCCTTTAAGAGTTGAACGCGATAGCGATATCCTGTCCCGAGTGCCTACTTCCACCACTTAGTGCATACTTTCTATGCACCCACTACGTGGTGTTAAGGGAATACGCGCAGTAAGGTGTGTGCCGTTTGTAACTGGTGGCCGGCTTTAAACAACGAAATCGTTATGACATTCACATATTCTGACGCCCGATGGCAATGTACGCTTGTATCACGCAATATTCCTGGGATATTACATGTTATGTGGCGACGCCTATATAAAGGACGCTTGCGTTTGCGAAGCATGAAAGTTATTTTCACTGCATCTCCAAGCAGAGGAAGTTATTTTCACTATATTTCCAAGCTGTGGAAAAGTCGCATGATTGACAGACACGCCGAGCCACCACGATCGACGAGGTCTGTCTTCCGAGAAGAAGCTGCTCAAGTGCGCAGTGTTGTTCAAACCTTTGACCCCGTTCCGGAGTGGCTTGCACTTCTGGACGCTTGTGTGTGTTTGCCGGACTTTTGAAGTGCCTCCTACTGTTTGGAACAACGTAGGTGTTGTGCATGTTAAAACTATTCTTATGTGACGAATTATGATGTGCGCAGTTCGCAACAATGCAAGTAATAATTCCATGCATTAAAGAGAAAAAAAGAAGCAGAGGCGTGGCTGTGTCCATTACTTCAGCTTCTTTGGGTGTAGCGTCTGCAAGCGTCTCAGTGGGCGCCGCGGTGGCGTCCTCCGGTGCCTCACCGCCCTCCGCAGTATGGTCCTCTTCCTGTTCAATTTTGCTTTGAGAAACGCGTTTCGCTGGTGCCATATGGATGGGAAGTTTCGTCATCAACGATTTCAGGGTTCCAGGTTCCCTTCCAGCTGTTGCAGCCTCCTCGGCTTCCTGCTCATCCATGAGTAGCTCGGACGAACCTTCGCTGTTCAAGGGCCCAACTGCAGCAGCATATGACCTCACACACTGTCCCTCCTCATGCCCGAAGCGTCTACAGGCATTACACCGGGGTACACGACAGTCCCGACGAATGTGTCCCTTGCCTTGGCATCGGAGATACAGGGGGGCTCGTCCTGCAACAACCACAAGAGCCATCTCCCCTGCGACGCTCTTTCTGTTCTATGTTTAATAAGGTAATAAAGAAAAAAAAAAAGGCGTGGCTGTGTGGTAGAACACCTGCTTGCCACGCAGACGGCCCGGGTTCGATCCTCACTCGAACCCGCAAATTTTTATTATTTATTTTATTTGCATCTTTCTCGATTTTTTGGTCACGGACAAGATGATGATTTTTCGCTCACAACCCACGACACCGACGCCGATACCGACGCCGGAATTTCTGCGAAACGAGCTCTTTAACGCTATCGCGTTAATAAATTTTGACCGTGTGGTGTTCTTTAATGTGCACTGACATCGCACGGTACATGGGCCCCTAGCATTTCGCCTACATGGAAATGCGACCTACGCGGCCGGGATCGAACCCACGACCTTCGCGTCATAAGCACTACTCCACCGCGGCAGACTTGATTCATTTCGAATTCACGTTGATGTGTACTTATCATTTGGCGTCATTATATCTGTATTTAACACCTCCAGAGTATATGGGTCGGATTCGTGTTCATGACGACGCCGGGTGAGACATTTTTCTCCGCATCTTTCTTTTGTCGATCATCAGCTGACTGGAACGGCCTGCCCCGCCGTATTCTTCGAAACCACCTGCGCATAATCATTTTCTCAAAAACTAAAATTTGGTATGTTTCAATAAATGCATTGTAGCTACTATCTTGTAATGTATGTAGCCACTATTTTGTAAACCCCACCCCTTATGTAATACCTCCAGTGTGAGGCCTTTAAGGAAAATAAAGTGAAGTGAAGATGAACACTCGCGCCCTGAACGTGGCGTCGTCTCCAACTTTTCTTTTCTTTTTCTATGTCCCATCCTGACTCACGGAGAAGCTTGCCTTTTGACGAGTACCAAGGACCGACCAAGCCTCGCCGAGGCGTACCGGAGCTCGACCGAGTTCCCGGACAGCTGCAAGGTATCCTCTGGGGATGGCCGCGTCGGTTCGCCGTGCCTTGGAAGGAGCCTCGTCGGGTGGCGGCCGCTGTTCCTCGGCGGACGACGGCGGCGGCGGCGGGTCTTCGTCGCCCGGCGCTCTCGCAGTCCGGCTGCCCCGAGGACGAGCGCAAACCGCTGCATCCGAAGCTGGTGGGCGTGAGTGCCTCGCTAGAGATGAAGGCGCTGTGGGACGAGTTCAATGCGTTGGGAACCGAGATGATCGTCACCAAGGCCGGAAGGTGAGTGAGCGACGCATCACGCTTGACGCTTGATGGAGTTCGCGCGTTGGATGAACGCGCGGTTGCGGATGTTGAAAGCGCTTGTTATTAGCAGCAGTAGCGTAGCCAGATATTTTTTTCGGGGGGGGGGGGGGGGGTTCAACCATACTTTATGTATGTTCGTGCGTGCGTTTGTATGTGTGCGTGCATATATACGCAAGCAAAACTGAAAAATTTCGGGGGGGTTCGAACCCCCCAACCCCCCCCCCTTGGCTACGCCACTGATTAGCACGTCTGAATTCGGTGTGCAGTTAAAACTCGGTCTAACGAAACCCAATTTTCTACGAAGTTCCCGATCTAACGAATAAATCTCCATTCCCTCGCAAATACCCATAGGGTTTAGTGTTGTCATCAACCCGAATTAAAGGAACTAATTGGGCCACCAAACCCGATTTAACGATGTTTTTCCTGAAATAACTGAGTGGAAAAAGCGTTGGTTTCTTTATAATTTTGACAAAGACGGGTTTTTTCTTCGAACGTTCGTGGTAACGCTGCCGCGTTGGAAACACTTAGGCGTCCCTCGTTAGCTTTACTTTGACAAGGCTGCTCGCCGCGACCATGCACAGAACAGCGGACTCGGCAGTCGGTCGCGCTCTGACGTACCGAATGGTGCTAGAGGCGGCGGTGGTAGCTTTGCTTATTTCATGGTTTATGCTGCGAAAGGTGACACTGGTCATCATCTCGCATCTGTCTCGCTAGGCCTGCTCGCACAATCACTGCATTCGTTCTCCGCGTCATCGCAACTCGGTAGCCTGTCAAAGCTTCACGTGACTGTCTACGTGTCCAGCATCGCCCGTATGCAATGTGTCCCCTAAGTCTGGGCCGCGCCCGATCGGGCCACCCTCGTGGACTTTTCAGACGCGCAGGCGTGGGTCGACGGCAAAAACGATGCCGGGATAGTTTTTGGATGTCGCTACGTTACAATTTTAGATTTCGAAGGGCCGAACAACCCCTTTTTCTTCTCGATTTTACGAAATACCCGATATAACGAAATAATTCGAGCGTGCTCACCAGTTCGTTAAATAGAGTTCAACTATATTCCGTATTCTGAATTGCATATTCTGAATTCTGAACTCTTCTGAATTTCGTGCACTGTACCCGGGTGGAGGAAGTTGTGGATAGGAGGCCTCAGGCCCTGATGGCCCTTACACTGGCTCTCATATGAACGTCGAACTGGTAGTGTTTACTATTGTGTTCTACGTACACACACTGCTCTGTCGTGTTGATGGAGGCAGGTTCGTACCACTCGATGTGGGCATGTTTTAAAACGAAAACGCCCTCCTGTCCTTCTGCAAGACGGCCTTCGCTACAGTGTCGCGACCAGCTATGACCGCTAGATACGCTGTAACGAATTCCAAAAAAACACTGCTTCCATTCATACACAGCACAGGAATCATCGGACTCATATAATACTCATATACAAGCGTAGTATTCTGCCTTAAAAGCAAGCCTATATCGCAATAAGAAATAATAAAAAAAGCTTTTTACGTGCGATACTCAGCGACATATATCTTAAGTACATTTTTGAAGCTTTCTTTCCTTCTTTCTTTCTTGCTTGCTTGCTTTCTTTTTTTCTTTCTTTCTTTCTTTCTTTCTTTCTTTCTTTCTTTCTTTCTTTCTTTCTTTCTTTCTTTCTTTCTTTCTTTCTTTCTTTCTTTCTTTCTTTCTTTCTTTCTTTCTTTCTTTCTTTCTTTTTAACGCGCTGCGCAACACTCCCTCATGTTTCTTTCCTCCATGATACCTTCGTGCACGGGCTTACCAGCGCAACACTTCAATTGCTGCTGGCAACTATGACGGTCATTCAGGAATCAAAGAAAGGCAACCATGAAATGTGGCAACGCGGAATGACCAGTCACCTCCACGAAAGATCAGATTGCCGTATCAGAAGCGGCTAATCGCCGACAAGCCCACCATCGAAAGAGCGTCAGTTATTAAGGCGAAATCCTTAGATTCCTCATCAAACGCGGAAACTTACCGGCGTCCTCCGTCGGACGCGAAAATTTGTGACGTCATCATGAAGTCACTCTAACGTCACATGGTGACATCATCACACGACAGCACTGCTTGGTTGGTCGTAGTGGCGCCGATCCCAGAGGCAGTGCAAAACAAGGTGATGGACAGGAAGCTTGCAATGCCTCCTATCCTGGAGGCATTGCAAAACCACGTTAAGTTGCAGAAAGCTTTCGCAGGGGCGCGGGAGGTTCAGTACATCGACTTAGAAGAAAAGGAAGATGGCTTTCGCCTTTGAATCGACTAAGGCGGACGCATTAGAGACCCTGTGAGTATTTTGAAAACGGAACATACAAACACGCATGGGACCGGCGCACCTTCTGAGGGCCGCATATCTGTACGCTGTACGGCGTCAGGAGTTTCGCGTACGATGCTGCCGCAGAAATATGTGCGTTATAGCAAGCTTTGATTGAAAAACAGAGGCAGCTAACAGCAGTGTGCCCGAGGAACACACAAGGAAACACAGGTAAAGAGAATGTTTATCTCCTAAGTATGACACCAACGGCAACACACCTGTAGCGAATGAATGAATGAATGAATGAATGAATGAATGAATGAATGAATGAATGAATGAATGAATGAACAACTTAATTTATCTCTGACTAAAAGGAAGACAGCTATGGGACAGAGGTTGGGGAGGAGGAACTACTTGAAGTAGGCCTGCTCCGTCCTTTCAGCCCCCTCCAGGCCATCCTGGAATGGGCTGAAATCTCTAGTGAGGAGCAGTGTATGGCCACCATAGGTCGGCGAACTCACTCATGAGTCGACTCATCTCTCGGACTCACTCAGACTCAGATTGAGCCGTGAGTCTGAGTCGGAGTGAGTCCGGGTGAGTAATATTTTGGTGAGTTTGAGTCCGAGCGAGTCCGGTTGGAGAAAATTTTTGTGAGTGTGAGTCCGAGTAGAGTTCGGCTCAGGAAAATTTTGGTGGGTCTGAGTCCGAGTGAGTCCAAAGTGCAAGATATATTTCTTGAGTGAGTCTGAGTGAGCTCCAGAAGTTTTGCCGACCTATGATGGCCACTGCTCCTCACTAGAGATTAAGTGTTTCAGGAAAGGGGGAAGAGGGTGCGTAGGGCAGAACGACATGATTAAGTCTGCTGAGGAAGAGGAGCAGAATTGTGTATTTAGCAAAATGGTCGAGGGTACTATGCACGCTATTATTGTACCATATGAAGAGACCGTTGAAGTATGTTTAGAAAAAAAATTTATATCATAGACGGTTAACATCAATAACAATTCAACATAATATTTGCTTGGTAGACATAGGTTTACGAGATTGTGTTTAGAAAAAGTTTATTCCATCGCAGGACGATACGAACACTTGGAAACAGTGTCTATACAACAGGGACAGTAACATACACAAAGAACTAAGCAGAATAACATGACACGTTTTTGCAGAAATGTCCAAATCCACACAGGATGTCCCTAACACTTGCTACTAAGGACTAACATACATACACTTATCACAATATACACAATGTAGTACATGACTTCACGAACATGCAAACATATATGTACAACAGATGTTATGGCGCAGATAATTTAAATAATGGGATAGTGATAGCATAAAATGTACATATACAAAAAAGAACACGCATGCAACCGGAACACAGGGAAGTTTATTGCATACTAGTAACAGCTGTTCAGGTGAGTATAACTGCACTGGGTAACAAAATGACTTGATCGGGACATCCAAACAAGAGAACATAGGTACAATGTAACTCCGGATGCTAACACAGATCACAAATCACTGAAAAAAACCGAGGAAATATGGAAAAGGCGACGCAGCGTTCAGTTCTGTTGACTTGGCATGGGACGCAACCATGTTAGTCGTTAGAGCAATCGCGCGGGGTGTTTAAAATTTATTCTCCGAGTTGATTAGACCACACACTTCGATACGACGTGGCTGTAACATCTTGCTCGCGGCGCAAATACCTTTTATCGGAATGTGCTCCAATGGTTTCGGAAGAATAACATACGAACAAAACAATTTGCGAATTTCGCCACTGCCGCAAAGTTCTTTGACACACGCCCCATTTCGCAGTCAAGTGATTCCACGCCATACGCCCCAGCCATTTTGGCCATACAGTGTTCTACAATACTTGCCAGAGGGAACTCTGGCGCTGGTGTTTGGGAGCTGCATTGCATGGCCCTTCGGTCAGCGTGGGAATGATGGGTAATACACGGATTTGTCTAAGCTTCGTTCTTCGGCTCCGTTTGGCTACGTGGCGCCTGCAGCCTCATTGTCTCAAGAAAAAGTTCAGCAGACGTTCAGCAGTTCCATTTCACCACCTTGACCTTTTAAACTCATCAGTTCAAATCGGGTCATGAGGTTCACTACCATCCATTCTTTTATCCGAAACAAACATCAAAACGCAACAATAAACAAAGCCACAAGTCCAATCGAAGCCGCAAGCACGAATATTCGGCAAATCCGTGTATCATTCCCATGGCGGCTGAACGATCGCCGCGCCAGTGGTCCCTCTAGTAAATATTGTAGGAAACTGTGATTTTGGCGACCATCTCAAACGTATTCGACCAGTCAGTCAATGAACTTCATTCATAAATTGTCTTGAGGAGCCGATTCCCCTCAAGAGGGAGGGTTGGCTGCGGGCCGCACCCACGTGGCGACAGGAAAGGCGAGCCCCCTCCGCCAAGTTACGGGCCCTCTGGACGACCCGCATCTGGATCTCCCGGTCCGAGCTGGTGATTGCCTTCCTCCAGGCGTCCTCTGTGCTGAGAGGCTCGCCATCGCGCAGCGCCGTGCGTTGCCAGGGCACATGGGATAACGCTCATCGTCTCTCGTCGCTATGAGGGGCTTTATGCTGTCAATAAATTTACTGTAGAATAATGGCGACGGCATTAGCATCCCTAAAGTGATTGACTGGGCCCTCGAAAGTTGAGAGTGCGGGAGCGAGAACCTACGCTTAGCCGACTGGTAACGTTTACTAATTTCATTAAAAATTGGGGGGACCCTTAATCTTCGCATTTAAGAGTTGAACGCGATAGCGATATCCTGTCCCGAGTGCGTACTTCAATCACTTAGTGCATATTATGTAATGGGTAGCATGCTTTAATCCACGAGCAATTATGCGCGGGAAATGCGGGAAATGTTTTCGAACTTGCTATGCACCCACTACGTGGTCTTAAGGGAATACCCGTAATAACGTGTGAGCCTTTTGTAATGGATGAACGCGGCTTTGAACCACGTCGTAGTTATGATGTTCACATCCTCTGACGCCCTATGGCAATGTGCGCTTGTACCACGTAATATTACTGCGATATTACATGTTATATTGGACGCTTGTATACAGGACGCGTGTGTTTGTAAAGAATGAGTGTTATTTTCATAGCATTTCCAAGCAGAGGAAGTTATTTTATATGTAATCCCAGGCAAAAGCGTGGCTGGGTGGTAGAACATCTGCTTGCCACGCAGACGGCCCGGGTTCGATCCTCATTCGGACCCGGAAATTTTTATTATTTATTTTATTTGCACCTTTCTCGACTTTTCGGTCACGGACAAGATGATGATTTTTCGCTCACAACCAACGACGCCGCCGCCGATGCCGACACCGACGCCGACGCCGGAATTTCTGCGAAACGAGCTCTTTAACGTTATTGCGTTAAAAGTGAGGAGTGGGTCAAGCTGCCGGATGCCTTCTCCCAAATTAGAGGCCGATTGCCCGTCACGGTGTGGGACAGCTCGCGTGCGCAGGCATGGACAAGCATGCCTCATTGGCATTGGGGATTATTGTGAAAAAAAAAAAAAAACATGGTTGATCCCTCCGTCATAGGAATCGATATAGCACTAAGTAAAACGTGTCCTTACAGAAGTAGTTGAATGCTTACTGTTCATTGATATAAGAGAGCTTGCACAATGTCTGTTGGTGTTTGGCAGCTATAGCACCGTTTAACGTGGATGCACCCGCGTTGACGCTTGGCGGCACGTCTCCATCCCGACGACTAACGTCCATGCATGATCAATGATTAAACAAACCCTTGTGGTAGCTGTAGTAGCTAACTATGAAAGCGTAATTAGAAAAAGTGATGTGACAGCTAGAACAGCGTCGCTGATGGGACGCAGAACTTGGGCTAAGTTCGACATCCCGCGGCATGTTAAAGTGTGATTGAACACCACGGCTGGACTAGAGGGAAACACAACGCGCATCGTATGTGCCCTGAAACTCGCACAAGCCTTTCAGGATCACCAACACGTATTGTATGTTGACGCTGCTCGACAGGCGAGAGATCGTTGCACCATATGCGCGGTGACCGGCCACGGGGAACCTATTACTGCAGTCACCGTAAAAAACGGCCTCAAAAGGCGCCATCGCGCTGGCCACCTCAGGCCACGCAACTAATTACTCCTTGAGTGACTCTAAAAAGGCGCTCACGAACTTCATGATAGCTGTGTTGGGCCGATCGCGGCCAACATCCGTAAAAATAACAAACGCAGCAATAAGATGCAACTTGTGCAGGTGCCCGCTCACGCGGGGAATCCGGGGAATGAGGTGGCCCACCGTGTAGCCCAAGGTTTAATCAACCGGGAGGTGGACCCCTCCACCCTGGACTTCCCGCAGGAAGAAACCAGCACATATAATGAAATTACCACATAATATAGAGAGAACCGCGAAACATACGCGGCGCCGGCCGCATGCAGATCTCACAAGGGAACAGGCTATGACTTGGAGGCAAACTCAAACAGAATCTTTTCCCAGCCCTCATCGCTGTCTAAGGACTAAAATTTGCCAGGAAGCAATTCAATCACACTGCCGACATTGCGGCTGCCTGAAGGCTACCCAAAATCACATTCTTTGGGAATGCGAGGGGAACCCACCTCCAAAAGCAATACTGCCAGCTTCCTGCCTCGAGGCGTGGGAGTCACTCCTCTCATGACATGACCACCGTATTCAGGAAGATGTCATTAACTGGGCCGGAAAGGTCGTGCCGAGGTACTGACCACCACCCTTCGAACCACCGGCAAGCTTAATTCAACGACCTCGTGTGCCGTCAATAAAGTTGCTTCTCTCGCCCTCTCTGTTGCGTGGCCGTGACTTTTCTCGGGGTGAAGGTAAGCGGGTTCACGGTGTTACAGCCGGGCGAGGCAGGCGCGCGTCGCAGGGCTATTGGTATGAATGGTTGCTATCAGCGACGCCGGCGATTGGGCTAAGGTCGCCACCTCGTGGTGTGTTAAGGCGTTGACAAAACTGTAACGGACGCGTAGGAACGACGCGTTGCTGGACATAATCGCGGAGGCCACGGTCATGATGCATTACTTCCCTTTGCCGCTCCCAAAGGGCGACACCACCCAGCCGACCAAGAGCACTGCGAGAGGAAAGTGTGAGATATAAAAGGCGCGTTTGTAAAACCTCCGGATAATGTGACCGTGGCGCAGTGTACAGCGTGCCCGGCATACGCTGGCACGGTTCCGAGAGGTCGTGGGTTCGACTCCCGTTGACGGAACTTTTTTCCTTTTGCGATCTGATTGCGTACATTTTTTTCGACGTCATTTCCGTGACGGAAATACGTCACTGAAGTCTTGGTGGACCCCGGCATGAAACACTTCCGGTTAAAAAGCTTGTTGATTTATTGCATTGAAAACAGTGAATTGCTAGAATACCTCAGTGAGAAAAAAATGTTTGGTCACGTGGGAGCCTTCTTCATTTCGCATAATGCCGTCTGAGTGATGTTTGTCAGAAAACTTTTCTCAGAGTGTTGTTTCTAGTTTCAATAGAGACACAGCACACTCCGGCATTCTGTGGGGTATGCCCGCCTTATCATCAAGAGCGGCTGGTGACATCCAATCAGCTGCCGTTTTGTATCAACACTGGTACAGGAGTGCCAACAGTCATAACGTAATCGCGGCGCCCTTTTCACTTTGTTTCCGACAGGGGCCGCCGTGAATCGCCTTTCTTCGGATTTGAGGCTATTAGCCACGCGGTCGCGCGTTCCCTCTCACATTGCACCTTGCCAACGAAGGCTCCCTGGGCAACATGATAAGCGGGTATGTGCCACAGAAATTGGGTGAATCCCACTACTCACCACTGGTCCACTAAAAATGAAAAAGACAACAGCCCAACAAATGGCTGCGAAGCGACGGCGGTGAGCCGAAGACCCCGAGTACGTACAACGAGAGCATACTAGGAAACGGGAAAGGCAACGGCGGCTGCGGGAAGACCCCGAAGCGATGGAAGGCCTACGCCAACGACGACGTACCCGTACGGATCTATGAGAGGTGCGAACGCTCGCAGCGCGATTTTGTGTTTCTGGAGTGTGGACATCCGTGTCATGTCTGTGACTGTCTGTCGAACCTCTCTGCGCTGACAATCAACGTAGAAACAACCTAGCATCACCTAGCTAAAGCGGAGCAAATACCTAGAAGCAACCTAGAAACAACCCTCATCACTTAGCTGAGGCCTAGAGACAACCTAGAAGCACCCATATTAGTCTTCAGAATCGCCCAGTTTCGCTGTTTCAAGCCTTGCGCGGCTTGGTGCAAGCTTCGCCAATTTTTTTCCCCCCGCGTTCACTTTCATCGTGAACAGGGATGCAGTCCGGTAGCCGGAACGTCCTTGATGTTATAAACTTTCGTGGTCGGTGTCCGGTTTTAGTTCTTACCGCGTCTGTTTCGGACCAGACGGGTTCCCGTCCAGCACTTGACATCGAATGATTTTTTCGTTATAACAGAACTGAGCAGTTGACTGTGCCTGAGAAAGCGAAAAGCAGGGCATCGCTAATAAATGAGGAAATGTGAGCGGCTATTACTATAAGGGCTTGTTCACACCTGAGACGAGCGCTGGTCGCGCGACGAAGTAAGGCCCGTATTCAAGAACGCTCCTCGACTCGAAACTCGACCTCAAGGGATCCTTGAGGACTCTTTCGCGTTGCGATTTCTGCAACACGAGAAGTTCTTGAATACGGGCATACGTCGCAAAGCGATCTGTCACGACTCTGTCGCTCGCTGCCCTATTTTTCAGTCACGCGACTGCAGTCGCGAACCTTCGAACCACTCGCATGCGTAGGAACAGGGACATCAGCTTATTTTTCGGGCCCATGGCGACGCGAGCCATATGCGAGCAGACGTTAATTCTGTGTGCCGACGCCATAGAGTTTCTCACAATAATACCTAGAGGGAAATCTAGCGCCACCGTCTATGCGAATTTCTTAAGGGGCGCCGTTGGAGCGCTGGGAATGACGGTATATGTGTCTGCGAGGCTTGTGTTGGCTGGTGTTGAGCGAGGCTTCGGCTCAAAAGCGGATACGACTGTGCAAATAAAGCGTCTCTAAAACAGCGTCTTTATAAGCGGATCTCGTTCAAGCGTATTATATTCTAAAATAAAAGTCGACTCACCTTTACGGCATAACCAAACGGCGAAAGAAAGAAACAGACGGCAAACACTGGCTAAGTGAACGCTGGCTTTGTCGTCTGCCTGCCAAGTTTAGCGGCCGTTCGTTACTTTTTACGCTTCGTAAAATTGTACATCGACGTAGAAGTTTTCAAAGTTAAATAAAACTCGTTTCTGTGCAATGATAAAAAAAGAAATAGCTGTTACGTGCTCCTTCAGTAAGAAATCGCGTTGAAGCCAGACGAGTCTTCGGGGTGTGCGGGATCTACGTGAACGATACAAATCCGAGTCGAGTTTGAAGCTCACATATCCCAGCATTCCCATGCGTCCAACAGTTCGCAGCGCCAGTTTTCCCTCTAGGTAAGTGTAGGAAACTCTATGGCCGACGCGTATAAGTCGCACGAAGTTGTGAACATCGGTCACTTCGAGTCTTATATTTCATTGCAAAAGATTAGCACTAGAGGTCGCCGCCGGCTTAAGCCCCGCCCATCGCTGGCGACCGCCATTTTGCCATGGCGCGTGTGACGTCACGCGCTGCGTGGAGCGGAGTCGTCGTATCCTATACCAAAGCTTTGAGCCGCAGCAAATCGTTCAGTTTGAATTCCAAGCTGAAGAAAGCTGGAGTAGCTTCACTGAACGTGCAACCGTCCACGGAACGAAATCTTTGGCCGTTATGCAGACGCCCGCAAAGCTAACGGCTTGTTACGTCACGGATCGTGATTACGCCAGTGGTTGTCCGACCCTCGGGCCGCTCCTGCGCGTTTGTAAAAATATTCGATTATAAATTAATTGCTCGACCAAATGCGCTAAAATTTCGCCAGCTTGTTTATTAACCCACAAGGATTAAACCACATAACACAGGTTGTGATCGAAAATTGGGTGTCATGGCCCCTCTTTAACGAGAAGGCGACTACCCATAACAGCAGGCTGTACAGCTAACACGATGGTTCACCGTCTGAGGTACAAATACAAGACGTCGCCGCAGAAACAGTTGGTGCTTCACTTGGTCGTCTTTGTAGGTTTCTTTTGTCGACAAGCTGAGGCATAGAAAGAGCGAGGGGTGGAGGGGAGGTTAAGAAACGGCGCTCTAAGAACAAAAGAAAAGTCTCCCTGTCAAACGCTGAAAATATACAGCGGAAAGCTTCGTACCCAAGCAGCTATATATCCGAAAGCTTAGGCGCCCGACAACTCCTCGCGCAAGTAAAAAAGGAGCACGTGGTTCGGGAAACGCGTCAGCAGAGAGGAGGAAAGGGGGGAACCACTTTTTCGGAGTCAATGTCACAAACCCGCGAACTAAGAGCAAGCCAGCGTACGCGGCACACTCGTCACGCCCTTGACACCGGTCGTAAAAGTGTGTGCGTCCCTGTTTTTAGCGAGGAATTTGTCAGCACTCCAGTTGTGCAAGATATTTGCGGACCACCGGACTCGACGACTCCGTTGCTAGCCCTTAGCCTTACTTGCTTACCTCGTACCTCTTTTTCGGTATATTTTGTGTATACCCTGCATGTGGCAGTAACCACCTTCCAATCCAGGTCTGGTCCGCCACGGTGGAACAGTGGCTAAGGTACTCGGCTGCTGACCCGAAGGTCGCGGGTTCGATCCCGGCCGCGGCGGTCGCATTTCGGTGGAGGCGGAATGGTTGAGGCCCGTGTACTGTGCGATGTCAGTGCACGTTAAAGAACACCAGATGGTCGAAATTTCCGGAGCCCTCCACTACGGCGTCTCTCATAATCATATCGTGGTTTTGGGACGTTAAACCCCAGATATTATTATTATTCCAATCCAGGTCTGCATTGCTCATCATCCAACCAAGCTAAGTCACTGCGCACCGCACCTCACCGCACTTAGTTGCACCTGCAGAGCCATGTCGTGTAGTGGAGTTTAGCGCGGTGTTGGCTTAATCGTCGTATTCGAGCGCTGTCGTGCTTTCTGTTGCACGTGGTATGGCTTCTACTACGCTGCCATACGTACAAGTACGATACATTACAAGCCGTCGCACACCGCCGCGGTGGTACAGTGGTTGCGGCGCTCGGCTGCTGACCCGAAGGTCGCGGGTTCGATCCTGGCCGCGGCGGTCGCATTTTCGATGGCGGCGGAAATGCTACAGGCTCGTGTACTTAGATCTAGGTGCACGTTAAAGAACCCCAAGTAGTCGAAATTTCCGCAGCCTCTCCACCGCGGCGTCCCTCATGCATAATCATACTTGTGGTTTTGGCACGTAAAACCCTAGCAATTATTATTAATAACTGTTGCACTGCACCGCATAGCAACGTAGCTGTAGTGCGTTATATAATATAACTGCAGAGCTTTAGTGTTGTATTTGCGCGCGCTTTTGCGCGTTTCTATTCGCGTGCGCTCCCGCCGTCTGACTTGTGTACCGTAAAGAACACTCCTACGCGATTTTTGCGCTCCTCGTGAGTTATTTGTTTCCACTGGAGCCTCGGATTTCCACAGTCGTCACGTTACTTTACAGAATTCATAATTGGAGCAATGCACGTCAACAATGTTTGTCAAATATAGCGGCTGGCTTGTTGAGTCAACGTCCTGTTCTAAACCATCTTTACTGGCCCGGTTTCTGCAAACTTTCTTGTTATACCGCGGGACTTACAGTTGTTAGCGATGATTTAGGAACTATCCTTTTGTGAATTGAGAACATTCGTGCCTGAGGACAAAGAAACGACAAAGAAATCCTTTGTGAAAAAAAAAAGAAAAGAAAAGGAATAATTAGTGAAAGCTGGTCAGAACGCAGCTGTCTGCAAGAGTGCAAAGGCGCTCATAGTGCAGAGGCTCCCCATAGCTTAACATAGAGTGTCAAAAAAAGAGCAATGATACAACACAGAAATACTTACAAAAGACTTGCAATACATAGATATACTTAGAAATACTTAAAAAAATAAACATAGAAATGCGTTAGCCTGAGGAAAGGGGGTATCAGCTTCACTTGTTTCGACGGCTTTCACGGAGCTTTTTTATATTTTTTTTAGACGAGACGCGCACTTCGTACCGGCGGTGTTATGTGCTAACTAAAAAAAAAACAAAAAAAAAAAACAAAAAAAAAAAACACGCTAAGCGAGTGCAGATCTTCACTCTACTAGAACCGGAGTTGCTACGAGCAATTTTGGGCATATCGGTCTCTGACAATCCTTGACCTCTCGTCTACCTCTCATCAGTTTCGACGATCTCAATTAATCTAAGCCATACTCCTCGAAATTGAAGTACAATCATGGGACCTCACCTTTCAGCAACTGCCATTCGACTTCCCCTCTACCTTTTACCTCGACCTTAACACTGAGAGGGGCAGGTCAGGTCGTAATGTTCATCCTCGTTTCCTTGAGTTCGAGGTCGCGTACCGAGCACGCGCACGCGCTCGTTCGGTGCTCTCTCTCTCACTATCTCTCTCTCTGTCGAAAGCAAGCACGAACACAGACAAGTGTGCGCGCACTCAAACAATATAACTCACATACATGCACACACGCACAGAGAGACGAACGCGCGCGCGTCCGAACGTAAAGAAGACGACGCACACGCGGAAACGTATACGTGCGCACGCGCCTACAGAAACCGCAGGCATGCGTCCACACACAACGCATACACGGCGCAAACGCGCGTATACAAACAGTACACACTCTCTCTCTGTACTGATAGTTTGGCTAAGCTCTACACAGCATAGCGGTCCCACCGAGCCACGGAGACCTTCTCCTCCGCCTCCTTCACCGCTGTTCGCGAGCCAAGGCTTCTCGTGGTACGTGCGCACAGCGGCCGGTCCCCCGCGTGCTCCCCTTCGGAACGACCCCGCGAAGATGGCCCGCATGGGCGCGCGGAAGGAGGCTTCCTGCCTGAGAAAAGCCAGAACAGCGCCATAAATTAAAAGGGGGGGGGAAGAGGTGGGGGAGCATCCTGCAACCCCCCCCCCCCCCCACACACACACACACACAAGAACCGTCGTGCTGGTGCCACGGTCGTAACGCCGTTTTTTCCGAGCCGTACCGCTCGGGCTTCGCGCGCTGCCGACATCCGTGGGTTTGAAACACCGCTCTCCCGCCGAGCGTTCGTTTAGTGACATCGCGGTAGCCCGGCCGCGCGCATCGCGAATCCGAGCACCGCGTAAGCTGTATTCACACGACAGACGTGATCGCGGACGAATCAGTCACCTGACATGTGACGGGATAATAATTAGCAGCGCGAAAAGAACGAAAGGCAAAAGGAGGAGAACTATACAGGACAAGCGCTGACTGCCAACTGAAACATTTAGTTGGTAAATGTTTCAGTTGGCAGTCAGCGCTTGTCCTGTGTAGTTCTCCTCCTTTGTCTCTCGTTCTTTTCGCGCTGCTAATTATTATTATGCGTCCATACCAACTAGCCCAGCTTACCACTCATGTGACGATTCGGATCCTTCCGCAGCCAGCATTCACACGACAGGGGAGAATCCACGCTACACGCGAGGATTTCGGCATTGCTCCCCGATGATCCCAACTGTGATTTGGGCGTCCGTCGTTTCACGAATCGCTCCACGCGGACCGAAGCGGGAACGCGGAAACGGCTGACGTACGGTGACGTAGTGCGCAATCCCCAGACTCGAGTCGCGATTTGGTCCGTCGTGTGAATGCAGCTTTAGATACGTCGCTGCGCCGCTCCAGGGATCGAATGCACCGCCTTGCGACTTCCTGGTTGCTTGGCCGGCAGGGCAGCCTCGCGAGGCAGTTGCGCGGCGCCCCAGCAGTCACCGTCTGTCTGTTTCCACAAATTATATTTTACCACAGGCAGGAGACAGACGTCGATGCCTGGTATTTATGAATCATGTTTGGATAAGGAACGCTCAGTCATCCCGGAGCAGGGGTGCTATTCGGGACGCTGTCGAATTCTGCCATATAGTCAAATTTCGTTATGATGGAAGCTTAAGCCTGAGAGACCGTAGCAGCCTCCTGGGCCAATTAGAGGGGACCCCCCACCCCCCTCCCAATGGAGAACCCTGCGCACTCCTTTGACTGCCGACCTACAACACGCGCATATTCCGAGCTACAGCCGATACGTACACAAGGGCGTGATGTTGTTTAATACGAGTAGTACCCTTATATGCACGGTGAAATTACACGGATGGCATGACACAGACGATCGTAAGTACGCCGGAGCTGGCGCAAGCTCTGACAGCGAAATCGAGTGGTAGGTGCAGGATCTCGCTACCACAGTGGAGAACTGTGGCGACGCGTCCTATGCACTGCCCGCCTCGCGAAGGAAATTTATGTCGTTTTATTTATCTCTTTATTGATTACCCCCTTCAGTATCGTGACCTGCGTGACTATTACTGCTACGACGACGACAACGGCACAGGGTACATCCTAACAACCAAATGGAAAGGGGTAGCCGTCGCCAAGCAATGCTGACAAAAATCCTTCATTTATTTTTCATCTCAATATAAAATAAACGCAGCTTTTTTGTAATATGGCTTGCCGTAGTAACGTCCATCAGTTGGTTTTCAATCGCTGCATGCCAAGGAGGTTCGAGGGGTTACCGTAACCGCCGGGACGCTTCGAATTATTCGTAACTACCCCGGCAAGCATCGCAGGAAGCAGGAGCGTAGCCAGAAATTTTTTTCGGGGGGGGGGGGGGGGGGGTTCAACCATACTTTATGTATGTTCGTGCGTGCGTTTGTATGTGTGCCTGTATATATACGCAAGCAAAACTGAAAAATTTCGGAGGGGTTTGAACCCCCCCCCCCAACCCCCCCCCCCCCCTTGGCTACGCCACTGGCAGGAAGTGTTCCAGAGAGATCTCCAAGTGACAATTAGTTGTCTCCCGCAACGAAGCAGCAGGTTGGTGTGCTTTCTAGTACCGAGTCTGTCAGATCAAAGGGGTAACTGAATGCCACGTCAGTCGTAATCGATGTCCGCACACCGGAATTATGACGGACGGACTGAGCGATGTCACGAAGGTCGTCTGGTTCCTCTGCGACATCACATCAGGGTCGTGGAACTAGGCCTCAACATTGGCAAAAAGGACCACATGTTCCATTCCGAGGACCACGGTGCGGGGAGCTCGAAAATGTTATGTCGAGCCTTCGCTAGAGTTCAGATCCATCGTGGTAGGAACGGTGGCTTGGTGGCCTCTAGTTGACAAGGTATGAAAGATTTGCCATCTCCCAATTCGTTTGCGACCGGGTGAACAAGGGCGGTCAGCAAGAAGTCTGTGCTAAGCCCTTGTGTTGCTGTTGGGGCTATCAGAACATAGAGTTTCCTATTATTGTGAGAAACTCTATGTACCAGAACATGGTTCATTGCCCATTACTGAGCTTTGCATGATGATGATGATGACGACGCTGATTGTAATAATGATAATAACCTTCAAGTAAGTGAGTCGGGCCGTTATTCATACAACCATGATGGTTTCGTACGATGGTGACGATAATCAACACTATCGCTACTCTGTACTTCGACGATGATGATGATGATTAACTTTAAAATAGTGGCCCTGCTACTGAAGCCACGAAATAAGTGATATAGAGACAAAGAAAAGAAATTGTGGGTAACCCCTACCTTCCTATCGCCCTCTAGCTACAGGGGGTCAACCCCTCACAGCTCCACAGCTTACCCGCCGCAGCTTAAGAGCGCCCTGCTAACCCGGCTGCCGACTCTGAGGTGTGGAGCCAGACACAGCCGGGCCGGGTTACGGCCCTGGCCTGAATCAACAGGCCAACCCGAGCTCTACTCCCACAATTCCACCCTACGATTCTGGGTTAGAATCCACGGGTGTCCCACTACCATGGACCAAGTGTCTCAGCCACTCGACCACGATCTTGGTGCTTGACATATGATATTGGGATGCTATATACCTGCGGGATCTTGCCGTGTTCTGCACTCTGGGAATGTGGATAGAGTATCGAGAAGGCCTTCAATATCAGCTTTTCGCAAAATTTGAGTTTCTTGAAAGGCTTATTGTCTGCGCTCTCATGTAACTTAAAGTTGAAAGCTCCGGTTTTTCGTGGCGTTAAACTTTGACTCGGGTGCGAGAGCTTCCTGCCGAGAGCGATGCAGACGTTGTTTAGAGCTCCATGTCGGATGAAGGCTGACGCAGATACCGTATTGCGATTGCCTCTTGGAACTTACAGGCATGGGGGGCATGGGGGGGGGGGGTAGTGATTGTTACGGTGCCAACGTGGCTTCAAGTAGCCTGCGGTTGCCGCCAGGCTTTTTCGACCAGCGTCAACTCGTCGCTCGAGCCCGGCGGGCGGTCCAGGCCAGAGGGTTTCTGGAATAAGAGACCCTCCCACCTTCACTCACAAGCCTTTATACAATAAATGTTTTCTCTCTCTCTCTCTCAGAGGCAGCGTAGTTTTCTGTAACGTTTCAGGTATGTCCATATACGGTTCCCGTACATCCAGAGCGGTAGGGATGTAGCCGTGAATCAACAACGAATTCCTTGCTTACCGGATCCGCGATTACGCGTCAAACGCGTAAGGCAGCGGCGAATGAATGGTGCGGCAGTGATTCTTGTGAAGCCATTAACAGAGTAAAGGGAAGAATGCGGCAACGACGACCAGTGGTTGAATTGAAATGCGTCGTCTCTGGTCCAGCGCGTCTCCGTGGTTTTGGTGCAACGAGTCCCAGCTGGTTCACCATGGTGGACCGTCAAAGATGAACGCGCGGAAGCCATTGTTGTTGTCGTTGTTGTTGTCGTTGTTGTTGTCGTCGTCGTCGTTGTGGTTGTTGTAGTTATTGTTGCTATTGTTGCTGTTGTTGTTGTTGCTCTCTGAGCATGGCACATATCCACTGCAGGGGACTGGCTGAGTAATAGGTGAATTTTTTCCATTATTTTTGGTAGTGTATTCATTCCTAGATGCTATAGTTAACTAATCTAGCCGTCATGGGCACCGAAGAAAAATTCAGATGTTTTGGTGAAGTAACACCGCTTTCTTGCTACCGTGGTGCGTATCCACTACGGGACTAATCGTTAAAAAAAAAAAGACGGCGGTTAGCGGAGTAAAGGACATAGCCACGAAATACAAAGTATATAACAAGGTTAAATGGAAATTGTAGAGTAAAATTGTAAAGAAAAAATTAATGTAGAGTAAAAAACTTCAGAGATGCATTTTTTTTTCTTTCAAAGAAAAAACACGTGTTCCGGGCGAAAGGCTAGCGAATAGGTTATAAACTGAATTCAATCTCGATTTGCAGTTTGTGAAATGTCAATTAATTTTTCAGTAATTGAACTCACCAGAGATTCCTATTGAATAAAAAAAAATCAAGTGAAGCTTTCACTAAACCGCACAAGGCTTGAAACAGCGAGACTGGACGATTCTGAAGATTAATCTGGTTGCTTCTAGGTTATTTCTAGGCCTCAGCTAGGTGATGCAGGTTCTAGGTTGCTTCAGGGTCATTGCTAGGCTTTAGCTAGGTGATGCTAGGTTGTTTCTACGTTGATTCTCGGCGCAGAGAGATTCGAGTTAAACCACAGACAGTCACAGGCACGACACGGATGTCCAAACTCCAGAGACAGGTAACTCGCGCTGAAACCAGGCGTTCGCACCTCTCAAAGATCTACGGGTAGGTCGTCGTTGGCGTGGGCCTTCCATCGCTTCGGGGTCTTCTCGCAGCCGCCATTGTCTTTTACGTTCCCTAGTGTTCTCTCGTTGTACGTACTCGGGGTGTACGGCTCGCTGTCGTCGCTTCGCAGCCATTTGTTGGGCTAACTGTTGCCTTCTACATTTTAAGTGTACAAGTGTTGGGTAGTGGGACTTACCCGATTTCTGTAGCACATACCCGTTTATGATGCTGATAGTTTTCAGGTAGGCCGCACAAATTACGGCTAGCTCAAACAGCTTTGCTGGTTAAATAAGTTTCCGGATGATAATGTGTGTATTGATGTCGAGAACGCTCTATATAAGCTTCCTGATGGTGAAAATATTTTGTGCATTTACAGCGATGCTTACCTTAGATTGTTCTTCGACATATGTCTCAGCCATTTTGGTGACCATATCAAATGTATCAGAAAAAAAAAGGTCGTACTGATATATTACATTGAAAACAGTGAATTGTTAGAATATTTCCGAGAAAGAAAAAAAATTCGGTCACGTGGGAGCTTTGTGAATTTCGCAAAATGTCGTCTGAGGGATATTTGTCAGAAATCTCATTCTGAGAGTATCGTTTCTCGTTTTAGTACCAAATTTCACTTACATCCTAAGCAAATGCGTTTGTATAAGGTGCGTGAATCTCGAAACTATTTCTGCAATTATTCCGCCAAATACGCCTCCAGAAATTTTCGCCATAATATTCTGTGTTTGAATTTTTTTCCCCTTGTAACATTGCGCTATGTATGAATATCTTAGTAATCAATACTTGCACTACCGAAGGTGTATTATACGTTAAAAATATTTTCCGACCTCTGAAAATTGTAAATCTTACGAGGAACATATCACGAACTTGAGTTTATCAAAATGGTCCACACGGACGCAGTTTTAACCACGTGGTGCTATAATTAAAAATCAGGTTTACACCTAAATCGAAAGCGAATAAATAGTTCTTGTATGGCAAGCTTTAATCATTACATTTTTTTTTGTTTTAAGCAATAAAATAATTTTTTGAATTTCCCCATTGACGGTTATCTTCCCATTACGGCAATCACCACATCGTTACCCATTGCCGTCAGTGGAATGGCAAATTCTTTTTGAAATTGAACTTAAATATACCGTTTTCTCTAGCATTTTGAAGTGTAAAAGTACAGACTGGTGGGCTAGTTGGTAGTGCATAACTCGGAACAGTAGCGCAAAAAATACACAAGAGACGACAGAGCAGACGGGACACAGCGCTGTGTCCCGTCTGCTCTGTCGTCTCTTGTGTATTTTTTGCGCTACTGTTCCGAGTCATTTGAAGTGATCGGCAGAGTACAGAAAAACAGTGTTCAGGAAGGTCTTTTTTTTTTTTTTTTTTTTTTTTTTTTTTTTTTTTTTTTTTTTTTCAGAAGTGGTATAGAGGGAGTGGCCTCCAGATCCGACCCGTGACGACAAAAATTTAATAGTGGCATCTTATTTCGAGGAATATTTCTAATTTTCCTGTGAAACACCATTAATTGGCTCCTTGGTAAAAGCAAATAGATGAAGTCATCTTACTTCAACTTTCGTTTTAGCGAAGTCTTAGAGCTTTCTGGGCCTAGGCTTACCTCATTACCAATGAGGTCAGAATACTGAGAAACCGGCTGAGCCGTGGTTTGCTTGTTACGAGGCAAAACTTTGTAACTATGGCGTATGAGGGTTCCTTCTCGTCGGGTATGCTCACACCCTGACGACGTCTTGCGAATTCATGCGTTCTAATGCCAAACACTTTTACGCTTCCCTGACATCTTCACCGTTTCCGTTGGTCGTTCGTTTTTTGGCTGGAGATATATTTCCTCAACGCAATGCTCCAAATACGCCTAGTCAGAAAGCTGTAATGATTGGCTATTTCATACACAAAAGCCTTAACTTACCTGACTCCCTAAAGTCGGAACCAACTTAAGAAAGTCTGGAGAGGCTCCGCGCAGACGACTGAAGCGCGACTGCCGATAGCCTCCGCGACTAAAGAAATAGTCCCGCTCGCGCAGTCGGCAATGTTCTTCGAAGGCGGGGTCACCGCGTCCGTCCGGCTCATGACGTCAGTCTGGGGTACGTGCCCATTGTTGCCGGCATTGTGTGCATCCGCCTTTGAGGAGGAAATGCCGTGGACTTCTCAAGTTGTATCCGGCTATAGTTGTAAATATTTGTATCGGGTTCACTTGCCCATGTCATATTTGTTTAGGTTATTTCCATTTATTATAATTTTCTTCCCTCTCTTATGGCGTCTTTCAATCCCATTCCCCCCATCCCAACACAGAGTAGCATGCCAGCGGTGTACAGGCGCTGGCAACAATCTGTTTTTCCAATAACGAGTCACTCTCATAGCCCAACAACTTGTTGTACTGTTAGGCTACTTCTCCAGCTAATTCTTCCGTCTGTTTATCTGTAACGTAACATAACGTCATTGTCTAGGATTACATTGTGCTCTATAGAAAATACTTGGGAGACATATGCAGGGGTCTTCGGCTCGCGAAATGTGGTTGTTGACCTGGCGCAGAAGCACCGAGAGCTGGTGCACAGTTTATACACACACAGACGCGCGTCTTTTTTTTTTTTTTTTTCCAGCGCTTTCAGTGCTGGCAGACAAGTTTACGGTTCTGCTTTGTCTGGGGGGCTCTTGCAGGGCCGACCAGCTAGTCCCACAGCAGAGAACGAAGTAAAAAAAAAAAAAGAAATTAAAGCAGTTTCGCACTAGTGGCGCCAAGCCTGAAAGCAGTGCAGAGCTGGGCGGCCTTCATTGTTCCTCTTTTTTCTCTTTCTTTTTTGATATCTTTCTTTCTCTTTCTATCTGTTTTTTATTCTCTCCTTTTTCTGTGTTTATTTCTCTTTCTTTCAATTTCTCTTTTTCGCTCTTTCTATCTTTCTTTCTCTGTCTCTTTTGTCTTGCTCTCTGTTTTTTCTACGTCGTTTTTGTGTCTTTTTCTCTCTCTATTTTCTTTTTTTTTTGTCTTTCTGTGTTTTCCGTCTTTCTTTGCTTTCTTTCTCTTTCTCTCTCTCTCTATCTTTCACTCTCTCTGTACTCGTTCTCTCGCCCATCAGAGTTATTCCATCCCACACCGGAAAAAATCAGCGCAGGTTAACTGGGAGCGAAGAGGAAGATGACGAAGAAGACGGATAGCGCTGCCGGTTCATGATGATGACAATTTTTGCTCGCGACGCGAACAAAGGTGAATGTTTGTAAATTTAAATAATACCGCCCTGTCTGGCGTTGAACAGTGTACAGAGAATGCACCCACACGAAGCGTAAACATGTGCATGCATGTCATGCGTGCACATGCGCGGCATACATGTCATGTACGGCATGACATGCATGCCGCGCTCATAGTGCGCTCGCTGCATTTCGCTGTCTTGGTATATACCAAAATTTGCATGGTGTGACATGAGTCTGACAAAACTTAATGCAGGTGGTAACATCAAAATTATGGCACGCATGTTATGAACGGCACCATTTACATGCCACTGTCATGGTGCGCTCATGACCATTTCGTTACCGTGATATGCATCAAAATTGGTACGGCGTGACGTGAGGGTACACAGAAAATAAATTCAAGTTGGTAACATGAAAATAATGATATACATGCCATATACCGTATGATTTACATGCCACGTTATTGGGGCTCTCGCGGTCATTTCGTTATAAACCAAAATTGGTATGGTGAGACAAGAGTGTATGACGAAGATAAATGACAAGTCGTAAGATGCAAATCGCGGCACGTATGCCACGTACGGCTTGATTTACATGACACGGTCTTGGTCTACGTCGTACTAGCTGGGACAACATGAAACATTTGTAGAGCGTACCTATCCCCCCGCGATTTACGTTGCGCGTTTGTCATTTCGATTGTCAGAAATACATCATGGGGCTCGTGCGTCGCTTTTACAGCAGATCTGTTATGCTCGAGGTTGGCCGCGTGTCGTAGATAGCAAATTATTGTCATCATGAACCGGCACGCTCTCTCTTCTTCATTACCCTCTTCTGCTTCGCTCCCCGAACACGAGCGCCCATTTCTCCGGCGTGGGATGCAATAACTCGGATGGGCGAGAGAACGACCACAGAGAGAGAGAAAGAAAGAGAAATGAAGATAGAGAAAGTGAGAAATTCTCGGCAAAAAAAAAAATTATTGGCGAGAGCAAGCATAGCCATGTATAGTATAGTATAGCAAAGGGTGGGAATGAGGCAGGTAAGAGGGTAAAAGTCCAGGCAAGCCAGGGCCAGCTAGGCGTCCACCAGCTCTCCTGTGACCCAGCCTTGCTCGACTTGTGTAAGCTGCACTAATCTTTTTAATGTCCTTAGCACGTGCATTCCGATTCTATGGCATTCTATATATGAGATTTATAAAAATCTTCATGCCGTACGTAGTTTAAACAATCTTGTCGGACTGAGTCTTACCATACATGTTGAGTGGCTGCCTAACAAAATACGGTCCCTTATGCATATGCCTAATGGTACTGCAAAGTCATCTTCTTTTGCTTCTCAGTCGATTGTATTGATATCACCCAAACGCTTGCTTTCCGCACACACCGTTGTTTTGCACAGCCTCCGGGATCGGAGGAATTGGAAGCTTTCTGCACCTGACGCGGTTTTCGCAGTGCCTGCGGAATTTGGCCAACTTTGACCAAGCGACGACGACATGTGATGCCGTCATCGTGTGACGTCATCATCACGTCATCACATTATGATGGTTTCTTGCATCACTGTTGCTAACGCCGCCGACGCTGACAGTCACTTTTCGCGTTTGATGGGGCGTCGAAGGCTTTCGCCTTGAAGGGGCCCTGCAACACCTTTTCAGGGTGGTCAGAAAACGCTGCCGATCGGTAGTCGAGGCTCATGCGAACTCGCGAGCCAAACATTATAGCGCAGCACGCGGCCTTGAACTTAGAATTAATTCTCAAAGTTAGCTGGAAATCGCTCTCTCTCTTCTCTCTACAAATGATGGCATATACCCAAATCGCTCCACCATATATATACCCAAGTCCATGGCCATTGGCCGATTTCAGCATCGTGGCCTCCATAAGTTACCGTGGCAGCCGCGAGACGCCGCCACGTGGCCGCGCGCTCGCTCGCGATTAAACTGAAAGTAAGCCGCGCGTTCAAAGAAAAAAAATGAAAAGAAAGTGCTCAAGGTCATGACGAGCTCCGACGAAGGGTCGCATTTTCTTTCCCCCGTGACATGCCCCCCCCCCCCCCCCCGCGTAGCTTTCAGCGCGCTCGCTGGTACGAGAGGAGAGAAGGAGACAGAAAGCGTTTAAAGCGTGCGGCAAATCCCTGTAACTCCGCTCGTGCTTGACGGATTCTAAAAATTTTCGCGGCTGTCGATTCGTGAAGCAGTGCGCTTTTCTGACGAAGCCATTCAATGATTACTTGAAAAAAGTGTTGCAGGGCCCCTTTAATACTTGAATTTCGCATTTGTTCAAGGAGTATAAGGTCCGAACTGGGCCCCGGTCTATAATAGCTGCTTTTAGAGGCTAATCGCCGGTAAAGCAGAAGCCCTGCTATACTTCTTAGCTGACCTCTTTGTGTTTTGCCAAGTAGCAGTTTTGAGCTTCGGCCGTGACTTAGCCGACGTACGCCAGAGCCGAGTTTGAAGCTAAGGCCTGACAGCGCCATATGGACAATTTCACCGTTTGAAAAGAAAGGCCCCTCGAAAGCGTCCCGGCAGCGATTTCCAATCGCTCCATCCTGCCAACTTAACAGGACCACATTTCGTTATAATGAATATCGCATTTTCTTCTACATAACGTGGCCGTTACTGCATGCTTGATACTAGCGAAATATCTTGTCAGTATAGGGAAATATATTGCTATTGTAAGCCCGCACTCGATAGGCAGCCGGTCATTTGCCACTATATGGCGTGTCGGGTTACATAGATATATCTGTGTTTTTTTTTTTTACAAAACACTCCATTTTATTAAATATTATTATTTATTTATTTATTTATTTATTTATTTATTTATTTATTTATTTATTTATTTATTTATTTATTTATTGCGCTGTCTTAGCACTGTCGTGTAAACGCCCGTGACAAATGGACCTAAAAGCTGGAACGCACCGAAGCCGTGATAATTGCCGCTGAACCCATAAACAATAGACCAGCAAATTAAAGCCAGCCATCATAGCGATATAAAAGCGTGCTTCGGAACCATTCAGCTGTACCGAAGAAACTATTCTACTTGTTATTCGGTGTAATTTTGTTCTGCTTTAGATGTGATTTTATTAGGCCAGTAGCCGCGGCCTGACAAATAACAGTTTGATAGCGATATAAGCTTTTACAGTAGTGCTGGTTTGACAGTGTTCTTGCCAGAAAACAGCGTCTCAGGTGGCGTGTGAAATCAGACAGACGATTACGACTCAGAGGAATACCTTGGGACAGCATGCTAATTCCTTGCGTACGTGAGAAGTAACTGTCAGAGAACTTTTTGACGCTTTCAGTCATAATCGTCACACTTCGCAAGAGCGTTCATTGCTTGTTTTAAACGCATAATAACTTCGTTCGGGCGTTCGGTTACCTGCCAATCATTGGCCTGCAAATCACGTACGATGCCACTGGTGCGACGCTGGTTCGGTATTGACGCTCATCTGCGTATGCGTAGCTGTCGCTGCAGTAACGTCTGCATGTACGTACACGCATGTTGTTCACGTCCTGACACGTTCTATAGCGTGAATCACACCAGATTATTAAGGCGATTCATAATTAAGATGATTCATAATTAAGAAAATGTGACTGTCGTCGCCAACACGAGTGATGCAAAAGATCATCAACATGAGATGTCATCACCCTACGGCGTCATCGTGACGTTACAGGTCGCCAAAATTTGTGACGTCATAGTAACGTTACACAAAGTGACGTCACGGGATGACGTCATCACTCATCGTCGCTTGTCACAAGTTGGCCGATCCCGGAGGCTGTACAAAACCACGCTAGCTGCAGAAAGCTTTCGGAGGCGCGTGGATCAATACAATCGACCTGTCGGCGCAGCCAGCACAGGGATTGCTGGTTTAATTACGTCACAGCTAATGACAAGCGAACGCAGGTGGCAAGCACGTGACAAGGACAGGGACGTTATCGCGATCGTTCGTTCCACCAGGCCCGCAACGTCCGGCGAGAAATGGCTGGCCCCCTTGCAAACGAAGCGGCGAAAATTCGGCAGTCTATTTGCACGTCCGTAGCTCGGGGTCATGTGAGTTGAACTTCAACGTCACGTATATCGTAGTCGGTAGAGCGGCACGTCGATCGCTGACGTTACTCCGCCAATAGTGATGCTCGCCAAAAAATATTCGCACGGTCCCATGCATTCGTCTAAACGACTCGAAGGCGAAAGCCATCTTCTTCTTTTTCGTCACAGTCGATGCATTGATCCTTCCACGCTCCCGTGCGAAAGCTTTCTGCACCTAACGCGGTTTTAGCACTGCCTCCAGGATCAGAGGCACTGCAAGCTTTCTGGGCCTCAGCTGGTTTTGCACTGCCTCCGTGATCGGAGGCACCTCACTTGGTTTTGCACTTCATCTGTGATGGGCCCACCTTTGACCAAGCGACGATGTCATGTGATTACGTCAGCGTGTGACGTCACGTTATGTGATATCATGATGACGCCACAAGTTTTTGGCGATCTGGGAAGTCATGGTGACGTTCATTGCATGATGATTATTCTTAGCATAATTCGTGCTAATGCCGCCGACGCCGGTCAATATTCGCGTTTGATGAAGCCTCTAAGGCTTTCGCCTTAATAGTGTGAACCGCCAAGCGGCACGGCGTAGGTAACTGGACCCCCAGTGACGCGTTCCAACCACTTGCCACTGGCGAAATAGCGATACCTAAATATGCAATTCCAAGCAGAACCTTGCCGTTCATTCAAAGTGTACAGAGTCAATTTTTATGAAAGGGAACACGCGAGCGCGTGGCCTGTGCGCTCCGGCGGCTGCTTGTAGCGCGTTCAAGCGGGAGCAAGAGCAACCACAGCTTCTTTTCGCGTCATCTAGTGGCGAGCAAAACAACCAGTCAATGGGGATATGGAACCGGCGGCAAGATTGCAACCCCCTCCCCCTTCAAGGCGATTGCGCAAGAGGCCGGGAACTGGTTGTTTTGCTCGCCACTAGATGACGCGGAAAGAGGCTGTGGTTGCTCTCGCTCCCGCTTGAACACGCTGCAAGCAGCCGCCGGAGCGCGCAGGCCACACGCTCGCGTGTTCCCTTTCATAAAAATTGACAGTGTACGTAGGTGGTATGGCGTCATACGTGACATTGCTGCTCATGTCACGTGACCCCGACTTGTAGAGATTTGCATACAGAGTCTGCCTGAATATTCCGGTCTGTACATTGATAGCTTGTACGTGACTTCATGGACGCACAACATGGCTGTAACATGGCGGCCCAGATGACGTCAAGGAAGTATAATCACGCGCCGATTAATCTGCTTCGGTGTGACGACGACAACGCTGAAACATTATTGGGCCTCCGTGCACCAATGCGATGTATTGAAAACACTAACGTGACATCGCGAAAAATCCCGTTCCGCCATGTTGGTGCTCCAACGTGGCTGTTTCGGTGACATCAGTGCGTCACAAATTCCAGTGTGATAAAATCCGGAGGAGACACAATAGCAGCTTCGTGATAATAGCCGAGCATGGTTTTGTGCTCTGGGAGCAACACAACGCGCAAGCTAATACACGCACGCACACTGGCCTACTTATTCGCACAACGCAGACACACACGCGCAGGCGCATTACTGTAGCATTTCCATGGAGCATTTCTTATCTCCATGATGCCGGCGCAACAATGTAACTCTTCACCCCACTCCTGCGTAAGATAACATATTCCTCGTCGCTCCTCTGTTATCTGTTATACTGCCGATCATCGGCGAATCTGCGCGCATTGTTTGTTGTTGCAGCATGCCCTCGGCGGCGAACCACATCGCCTAGACAAACGTTGGCCTAGACCGTCGTCTTGTCTCTATTGCAGCGTGTACGTAGTACATACATGTATGGCAGACCGTTGTTTTATGATAGCATGTGGCAACGAGCGTTGTTTAGGGATACACGAGAGAGTCACATTGTGCCTTCGGTTTTATTCCTTCCGCAATTTGTTTTCACGTACAGGCTTCCTACATAGTCACTGCCGCTGCTTGGATCGTTACTTCTCGACCGTGCTTCGCTTTTCCATCAAAGCTCCCACTCTTGTCTGCTTGCTCTTCCTGAAATTTCTTCGGTTAAAAAAAAGCAGCCTCCGGCGAAAGCTCCTCGTTCATAGATTTTCTTTTTCCTGTTTCGATGTTGCCTTCAGCATCTCTCTCTCACTTTCCTCTTTCCTTTCGGGCTCGGCGCCTTCGGTTTACGGCGAGGCTTCGTAAACATATCCCGCGCGCGTAAATGTCACATAGCTCAAACTCCGAGGTCGGAGAAGCAAAGCAGCCAACACCGTAATAAATCACGCAAGCAAACAAACTAATAAAGCTAACTACAACAACGAGAAGAGGTACAGGAGCTCGACCGAAACTTCGCGTGAAAGAGAGCCAGAAGAAGAGGCCAGCTCCGCTGTGGTATCGAAGCTTGTCTCGAGCAGCAACCACCACAGCCTCGTTCTGCGTGTACACGCTGCATCCACAACCACGAGAGTGAAGTCAAGGCCACGAAAAGCTCCCGAAACGTCGCCAAGCCGTGGAGGGCACCGCGCTGCTGCACGCAGTCGCTAAACGGGCGGTGACTTGACGATGCAAGACGGCGTTTAAAAGGCGGTCACGGTAACATAATCGCTGCAACGTTGGATGTCTCATGCTCTTCCTTCGTGCTTGCCTCTGCGAGGGCTGTGTCGGAGCGTGATGAAGCGCCCAGTCTGAAGGATATCTCAAGACTCCGGGAGGAACATCTGAAGCAAGAAAACAGAAGAAAGAGCGTAGAAGTATGAGTGCGTGAAAAAAAAAAATATTGAGGAGTCGTTGTCCGATCGGAACGTAAGGGGCAAGCGAATATTGGCGTGTGCGTGCCTGACGTACTGCTTTTCTTTCTTTCTTTCTTTCTTTCTTTCTTTCTTTCTTTCTTTCTTTCTTTCTTTCTTTCTTTCTTTCTTTCTTTCTTTCTTTCTTTCCTTCTTTCTTTCTTTCTTTATTTCCTTCCGTCTTTTTCTTTCTTTCTTTCTTTCTTTCTTTCTTTCTTTCTTTCTCTTTCTTTATTTCTTTCTCTCCCTATTTCTTTCTTTCTCTCGTTCTTTCTTCCTTTCTTTCTTTCTTTCTTTCTTTCTTTATTTCCTTCCGTCTTTTTCTTTCTTTCTTTCTTTCTTTCTCTTTCTTTATTTCTTTCTCTCCCTATTTCTTTCTTTCTCTCGTTCTTTCTTTCTTTCTTTCTTTCTTTCTTTCTTTCTTTCTTTCTTTCTTTCTTTCTTTCTTTCTTTCTTTCTTTCGCATTGTGCAATGCTCCCTCCCAACGGTTTCCTTGCTCCATGCTTGCCGGGAATGGGACCTCCATCCACTTGCTTAGCAGCGCAACACTTCTGTTGTTACGGGGGCAACAACGAAGGTCATGCGTTCACACAAGGCAACAATGAAATACGGCAACGTGACATGATGAGTGACCTCGATAAAAGATCAGGTTGCCATATCGGAAACGGCTAATCGCCGAGAAGCCCCACAATCGAGAGATCATCAACTATCGGAAAACGTCGCACACAATTGCGCAGGTGACCCGCGCTACTTTGACAGTCGCATTTCTGAACACTCGCCAGTGCCGGGTTTTTCGCGTACAACGCCGCCGCCGCCGCCGCCACCTAAATTTCTAACTCATAAGATGCTCCGCTTGAATGAATTGTTTACCGCAGCTTATTATTTAGTATCTGCGGCGTACAACGCCATGCCGCCGCTACCGAAATTTCTAACTCATTAGATGCTTCGCTTGAATGAATTGTTTACCGTAACTTATTATTTAGTATCTGCGGCTAAGGCAAACGCGCCCGACCTCTCCGTACCCAGGTTCGGCGATCTTTGAATAACAAGCCGAAGTTTACGCGAGGGTTTTTTGTTGAGTTGCTCTCGTGTTTGTTGATCTTTGTCCTCTATTCTTTTGTTAACCCCTCTCTATGCGGCGTCAACGGCGGCGTCGCGCGCTGTAGGCTTGTCGAAGGAGCTTTCGTGGCAAGAGCTTAGTCATGTGCTTCCGTTGTCTGAAAACAACGTGCTAATATACAGCGCACGAAGGGTGAGCTTTCGCAATGGGCCGGATGTAAGTTGTGGTTTACATTACTATACGGTAGCAAAGTCAGAACCGAGTGAAGAAAGAGAGAGAGAGAGAGATAGAAAAGCAAATTATAAACCTGCATTGTTAGGGGAGGGTTTTTTGATAATTTGTTAAACGCTATAACTCTGAGATGCTTGACACGAAGCGAAAAGGTCACGTGACTTATTGAGACGCTCTGTTGGCTCTGTTCTCTGAGCCTATTAATTGATCGCCTTGGTAGCACAGTCGTTACGCTGCTCGGCTGCTTATCCGAAGGCCGCGGGTTCGATCCCGGCCGCGGACGGCCGCATTTCGACGGAGGCGAAAATGCTAGAGGCCCGTGTACTTAGATTTAGGTGCACTTTGAAGAACTCCAGGTGTTCGATATTTCCGGAGCCTTCCACTACGGCGTGCCTCATAATCATATCGTGGTTCTGGCACGTAAGACCCCACAAATTATTATATCAATTGTGTTGATACCCCCCCACCCTTTTTTTTCCCCGAAGCGTATGCACCTTACTTGGTGTTGCACTTCACCTTGGATCGGATCGGCCCACTTATGAAGAAGCGACAACGTCGCGTGTACGTCATCAGGTGACGTACACGCGATGTTCTCCGATGACGTCATGGTCAATGACGTCATCTCACTGACGTCATCATGACTTTTGGAACGCCGACGGACGCACATTCATTTACTCGAGCATCACGTGACTTTTAGCCGAGCTTTATTACTTCCCTGTTTGTTCGTCTTGCGCGTTGACGCCACCGATGAGGTCTCGCGAAGTGTCGTCAGGTCTCGTCAAATATAGCAAAGCCCTCTTGATTCATGGGACATATAGACTATTTTACGGATGGGTTTGAGCGCCGCCATATTGGGCTGTTAACCTTTGGGTTTCGTATCTTTAACAACTGAACGAACAGTGTTACAGTAGACGCATACGCATGAAAACGCTAGGGTTGGCGCATGCGATGTCTCATGGTCTTATTAAGTTCACGTCGCGATACACAAAAACAAGAAAACATCGACTTAACAGCCCAAGATGGCGGCGCCCAGATTTCTTACGGAAAATAGCCTAATGGGACTTCGCCTGAATAACGGCTTAGCCAACCGTGTCGTACGGATCAACAGCAAGAAGCTTGAAAAACGGCGCGTGTTGGGAAAGTTCGAAGATTGCCTAAACCCCAAGGCATCGAAATTGTTGTAGCTCTCTGATGGGTAAGGTATTGATTTAGCGTGGGCTGGTTGAGTGGGTTCGCCACATTTTATCTAGAGAAAGAGAGAGAGAGAAAGAAAGGGGAACCAGATTGGGTGTACCGAGTGTTCTCGCGACTTTCCCACGCTCGCGAGGTGAACGATGTCGACGGGCCGCGCGTTTTTATTTTTTTTCCCGGCCTTCTCGCAACCCCATCTTTGCGGCGCGATAATTCCCGAGAAAGCGCGGGATACGAGCGCGTGCTGTTTTGCGCTGTTCTCGAAAATAAAGCAAATCGAGAAATCTCTCCTGACAGCGTGTGTATATACGTCGCTTAGAAACTCTCCGTGCGTGCATGCATGCGTGCGCGTGTGTGGTCGGCCGTGAAAGATTCCAGGCTCCCTTCAGCCCTTATGTTTCTCCCGAGTGCAACGAAAAAAACAAAAAAAAACAATGAAATGAAAAAGGAGAGAGAGAAAGTCATGCCAAGTAGCGCGCGCATTATGATCACATGTGATATATTTACTTTGTAAACTTATGTGTTCACCCGCCATGTCAGCTTAGCTGGTAAGGTTACGCGCTGCTAAGCTCGAGGGCGTGGGTTCGATTCCCAGCCACCGTTGCCTCATTTCGTGCACCTTTGATTTAGGTGCCCATTAAGGAGCCCCGGGGTGTCAAAAGTACTAATAATTTTAGGGGTTTAACGTCCCAAAACTACCGTATGATTGTGAGAGACGCCGTAGTGGAGCGCTCCAAAAATTTCGTCCGCATGGGGTTCTTTACGTGTACCTATATTTACGTGTACATGCGCCTCAAGCATTTTCGCCTCCATCGATAATGCGGCCACATCGGCCGGGATTCGATCCCGCGACCTGTGGGTCAGCAGTCGAGCACCATAACCACCAGACCACCGTGACGGGTAGGGTGTCAGAAAATTAATAAGAAGTCCCCCACTAAGGCGTGCGTTGTAATTATATGGTGGTCTGGGCGCATAAACCCCCATAAATTAATATTATTATACCTTGGTGAAGCCGCAAATGCGCAGGTCCTTACAAATGAAATTTGCTTCGCGTGCACGTGGGCACGTGATCTCTAAAGGTTGCTATTCACAGCTCCAATATTTAAGCGAGTGACTGTTAATGGAGCCGCTTCAACTTGCCTTTTACTTCTCCTCGGGAGCACCGGAAAACGTGGACGGCTGCATAAGCTCGGGGTTTCATAAAGCCTGTTGTATACCCTGCTCGTCAGCCGAAAGCCACCCTTCTGAAGAAAGAGAAAGTAGGGAAGTAAGTATAGGGGATGTCATTCATAGTAATTGTAATGTAAATGTGAAGAAAGAAAAGTGGGCGAAAAGATGTCTTGCCGCTGGCAGGCACCGAACCTGCGACCTTCGAAGAACGCGTCCGATGCTCTACCAACCATAGGTCGGCAAAAAAATTCGAACTCACTCAGACTCACTCAAGAAATATATTTTGCTCTGAGGACTCACTCGGACTCAGACTCACTGTTCTTTTACTCGACCAGACTCACTCGAACTCAAACTCACGGAGGTATTACTCAGCCGGACTCATTCAGACTCACGGCTTCACCTGAGTCTGAGCGAGTCGACTCATGAGTTCGTTAGCATAAAATTAGCTTTTTCAAACTTGGCACATGCTGTTTAACGCCAATACCTTACGTAATCGGTGCTCTACGATACGCCTTTATATCTTGTACCTTCAAATACGAGTTATCAGTGGTTTCAACCCAGTAAGGTCAATTCTATGAAATACTCGTGTCGCACGAAATATCATTATCAAGAACTTCCCCTGAAAGAGTTTGTGGGTGCAGGTCATCGCGCCCCCCGTCTCCCCTAACTCACGCGTCGGATAAAAAAAATATCAGGTAGCACATTGTTGAAATATCTTTGAAAAGATCTGAGTAGAAAATTAAGCGGATATAACGATGATAGTAAAGCTGAAGATGAGTATATAGGGCCATAGGTCGGCAATTGATGGTGGACCTCACTCAGACTCACCCACGAAATATAGTTCGCGCTTAGGGCTCACTCGAACTCAGACTCACCAATATTTACATCAACCGGACTCACTCGGACTCAGACTCACGAAAATTTTCCTCAACCGGACTCACCCGGACTCGCACTCACCAAAATATTACTCACCCGGACTCACTTAGACTCCGGGCTCACGGCCCAGTCTGAGTTTCAGTGAGTGGGAGTGAGTCGACTCGTGAGTCAGTTTGCCGAGCTATGCTACCAACTGAGCTGCGGCAGGCGGTCATCCCCCCCCGTCCACTTTATAGGGGTAGCCTATATATGTGCATTTAAACCGTGGGAGTGTTAGTCCAGCGCCGCTAGTAGCCATGACGTCGAGTGTGGAACACTCTTTTTCTCTGCCTACTGGCGTCACGAAGCACGTACACGTTATTATATCGGACGCGTTATTCGAAGGTCGCAGGTTCGGTCCCTGCCCTCGGCAAGTTATCTTTTCGTCCACTTTTCTTTCTTCACAGTGACTTCATAATTACTACAAATAACATCCGCTATACTTGCCTTGACTTTCTTGTCAGTGCTCGAATGCCGACGCGAACTGTTTTCACACAGAAAATCAGTGAAGGCCTTATTGAAGTTTTTGCATGGCAGTGGCCTATTGAATAGGCTATAGCACCCCCGCTCTTTCTTTTTTTTTCCTATTCGCGCGTCTACTCTCCTCTTCGCTTTCCTTTTCCATCTTTCTTTTCCCTTTCCCCCTCCCCTTGTGTAGGGTAGCAAACCGGATGCTACACTTCTAGTTAACCTCCCTGCCTTTCTCTCTCTTTTTTATTCCCTCTCTCTCTCTTTTGTCTGCTTTCATTAATGTAGCGCATAGCAAATGAAAAGCGAGCCCTTAAAATTTCTCTTATTTCGTTATTTATCGCCTGTCACTCCCCCCCCCTCTTTTTTTTTTTTTTTTTTTTTTTTTTTTTTTTTTTGAGAGAGAGAGAGAGAGAGAAAGAGGTGCAGCACACAACGTGCCTGTATGCCTGATCCCTCCGACAAGCCCGCTCTCTTGACCGCTATGCGAATTGGCGGTCAATCAAGCTTTCCTTGGCACGCGTGGGACGAGTGAACCTTAGAGTAATTATAACGATAACCTTTCGTTCAACTGACGGTAAAAAAAAAAAAGGGGGGGGGGGTGGCATTTTACATTCGTCTGTACAATATAAGCATCGGTATGCAAGAAACTTTGCGTAGCGGCACACCGAGTTACACGGTTTCAGCCACGTACACCACAAGCCGCGCCTGCGCTGAAGCTCCCTCGAGCACGTGTCGCCATACAGCTCGCCCAAGCTCTCTCTCTCTTTGACGGACGAGCACACGGGAGGGAGGGAAGCCAGGCCAGAACCGCGGCCGTCATTAAAATAGTGCACCGTTTCCTTCGTTGCGTCAGAGATCCGTGCTCTATTTACACGTACTGCGCCACGCTTTCTTTGCCACCGGAGTTAACCGCGTCCATCCATTCTGCAGCGCCCGTATCCGCTGCACAAAAGTATCCCGCGTAGAGTGGAGAAGTCAGTCGAAAGCTGCCTGCAGCGGGGTGCGCAAACGTTCCTCTCCGGGGTGCGATCTATCAAAACCCAGTAGCGTGCCAGGACACGCTCTTTTACCGCCCTTTACGCCGCGCCAGTTGCGGCGGCGTCCCAAAAACCAACATGGGCGGTCTTGTCTCATTAGCAGCTTTTGAAGGCCCGGGCAATACGCGTGCGCGTTGTTCGAGCGTATAACGACTGTATATAGTATACCGGTCGCTGCGAGTGTTCCTTCTTCGTAATACGTGCGGCACTGGAATCCATATATCCCGGTTGGCGACGTAAACGACCCGTTCCGGTATATCGCCCTGCTACTGTGTATGTCGAGCTCTGCTGCTGCTGTGATTGAGGGTGGTGTTGGATATGATCCTCTGAGGCACCCATATATATATATATATATATATATATATATATATATATATATATATATATATATATATATATATATATATATATATATATATATATATATATATATATATATATATATATATATATATATACCGTGCTCACGTGTTTTTTTTATTTATTTATTTATTGATATGATATATAAGGAGATGTTAGCGCACAAGTAAGGCGACGGCTACTCCTTAGCCCTCGAGTGAATATTGAACATACATTTTAACAAAGGAAAAACAAAAAGCAGTACTATCGCGCTCAGTATGAGCTACATCGTGGGAGCGCGTGGCCAAGAGCACTGTAAGGTTGTACAGTGGCGCCGATCGTGAAATAACTTGGAGTTGTCAGGGGGGCGTTTAGCTGTTTCTTTGAGTGTGCATCGCCTCGCCTTGCTTTCACGCTCGCCCTCGTTTTGCCCTGTCGGCATGTCAGCTTCGAAAATGATAACGGCCGCCGTGGCTTGACACAGAGACTTCGAATTTTTCTCCAGTAAAGCTAAATAAATGGCAAAACGTCCCTTCAAATAAAAGAGGGCCAGGGTGAAAGCAAGCAATAGGGAGTGATGCGCACTTACAGGAATAGCCACACTCTCTCCCAATAACTCGAAAATATGTCACGATCGCCGCCACTTTACAGCCTTGCAGAGCGCTGGGCCACGCGCTCGCGTGATGTAGCTCATACTGAGCGCGATAGTACATGGAAAATAAAACACAAGAGCATACATATGTAAAAACACACTCACACGCACATAACAACACCATCACAACGTATAAGAATATGTCCGAAAGCCAATGAATAATGTCTCTGATAATGTATCTGGTCATCATTGAGTCCATCCGGCTCAGGATTGTGCTCACGTGGTGTTTAGCTCCCACGGGAGGGCAGCAGAACTGGCGGTTGAAAGAAATGACGGCGAAATTTTTAAATGTTGACCTGCGTTATAGTGGGAGAAGCATTTTATTGAGTGAGGCCAAGGCATACTAGCAGGTGTGTATCATTTTAACACATTGTTATTAGAGCAGATAGCCAATATTAATCATTGCTGACATTATGCGGGTAAGTACGGTATACTGCGCACAGCAGGCTTCAGGCAAACTCGCAGACTTTTACGTCTCCCACTGTGTGCTTAGTCTGGATGTAGTTTCATATACTTGCTGTGCTAGCTGTTTTCGTGCTTCTCCATGTGAGGATGGTTGAAGCGACGTCAGTCGAGAAGGCGAGATGGCAAATGACGCAATATATGGGTACCAGCGAGCACAATTTGTTGTCTCGCCACGAAACTTCAACGCCTTTGGTGATGTTTGTGGCGTGGCATCCGAGATGGTGGCAAAGCAAGGGATAATTAATGCTAACACCCGTATAGGTAAAATATGAAGGTTTATATCGTGCGACGAAGACAGGTGTCCGTTCAATCAAATACTGAGAGATATATAGAATAAACGTCCTTATTTAAGAGGATAGCTAAGAAGAGGCATCCTTAGTTCAGGACGCCTTGAGCTCGGGCCGCATCCTGGGGCCTCGCGACCAGACTTAGCTGATCCTGAGGTCGAAGGTGGCCAAGGATATCTTGCAAAACTCTTTGGTGTGGTAAGGGCTGGGTGGTTTTAATCAGGAATTTTTGTAACTTCCTACCATACGCTGAAGACAAGTACGCGGCAGCAGCCTAACTTTCTGTCTTTCTCTTATCGCTGAGCTTCATTCCTTGTCCGCCTCTGTGGATCAGTGGTTACGGTGCTCGGCTGCTGACCCGAAGGTCGCGGGTTCGATCCCGGCCGTGGCGGTCGCATTTCGGTGGAGGCGAAATGGTAGAGGCCAGTGTACTGTGCGATGTCAGTGCACGTTAAAGAACACCAGATGGCCGATTTTTTCGGAGCCCTCTATTACGGCGTCCCTCACGTGGCTTTGGGACGTAAAACACGAGATATTATTATTATTATTATTATTATTATTATTATTATTATTATTATTATTATTATTATTATTATTATTATTGTTGTTGAGCTTCATTGCGCTGCACATCTCGCAACTTGTACACCGCAAAAGCCAGCCAGTTTCGTTTATCGTGGGTATACATGCGGGACCAGGCAGACGCATGGATGCTGCTGCTGCTTCGTACGTATAGCCTATATAGCCCTTCGCGGTGTACGTGGCGCCCGATAAATGTCCTTGCTCGGGAAGGGCGGGCGCCCCCTCGTTTATACTATATACTGCGCTGCTCGAGCGCCGCTCGCACATCTTGCGGGCGCAGCAGCAGCAGCAGAGGCAGAGGCAGCAGTATGGCTGCGCGTGGGACGGCGGCAGCGAGCTCGCCGCGCCGTCCATGTGGTAACCATCGCGCGCGCAAGGAGTGCGTCACCCTCCCAGCCTCCCGGCAATCATTCACCCGGATTGCGAGGCTGGCTATACGTGCACGCGGGACGTCCCGCCGCCGCACTCTTCGCTCACTGCGCCTGCTGCACGAGGTCGTCCTCCGCGTAATCCCCGCGCCACGCGGCGCCGACTTGCGCTGCTTGATCGCAAAGCGCCCATGCACGCGCAGAACGAGAGACGGTCGCCTCTCGTATACGATGTCGATGGGGCGAAAACGGATATGACCCCTTGGCGCTAATCGTATCGCGATGTTGTCGCGCGTTGGAAGTGGTACGCTGCTCCAACCCGGGTTGCTGACGCACGACTTCGATTCGCGCATCCCGCGTGATGCACACTGTACTACGTACGCTTAGTCTGCACTCGTTACATATGTACGGATAGATTCAACGTGTTCGCACGTCTTTGTATATGGGCGCGTGTCTGTACTACGTGCGTGCGTGGTATGTACGTACAGTGCATGTCGCCCAATATGGGTTGCGACCTGCTGCTCTTGGTCAAAGCGGCGCCAACACTGCATGGTGGCGCTGACATAGAAACAATCAGTGACGTAAACGCTGTTGCGACTGCTGCTATAGACTATTTTCCGTAAGACATCTGGGCGCCGCCATCTTGGGCTGTTAAGCCGACGTTTTCTTGTTCTTGTGTATCACGACGTGAATTAATAAGGTCATGAAACATCGTATGCACCAACCCGACTGTTTTCATGCGTATGCGCTTGTCGTAACACTGTTAGTTTAGTTGTTAAAGATGCAAAACACAAAGGTTAACAGCCCAATAAGGCGGCACTCAAACACACCATACAATAGTCTGTACTTGCGAAACGAATTTCACGTTTGCCGGTGTTACAGTGTATAGGCTTGCTTGGTTCCCCTTCAACTATGGCCTACGTGCTGCAATTCATATTGAGTACCACTGTACTTATGTATGTATGTTTGCGTACGCGTGCGTGTGTGCGTACGTGAAAAATATGCCTTAAAATATGTGAGGCTGGTTTGCATCGCAAAGCGCCTACAGGATGAGCCGATTAGTTCTTCGCAGTAGGAGAAGGGAACCCCTTTTCTTTTTAATGCGATGATTGACGGCTGCGAGACGAACGTATATAAGGGGCATGCATTGGGGCGCCATTGTTGTTGCCTATTGTTGTACAGCCAGCGCGGTGAAAAGCCGCGCGCGTTACTTGTAGATCCAGCCATGCCCGGTAGCACAGTGCAAGTTTTGAATGGGACTACAAAATGGCTTTGAGACATTTTACATATATATGAATACTGCCTATATAGAACGAGAGGCACTGACAAACGACTTAAATAATGCTCAGCGGTTGAATCGACGACGCTTTTCATGTTATTGACTCTGTTTACAGTGAATGTATTCAATTCCTAATCTTTCTTCATATTCTTCATCCTTCTCGTTCTAATAAACGCTTTTCACCACGTTAGCGTCGTCTCCCAAACGAAGGTGCCCGTAAAGCATAACTTCTCGATTGGCGTTCAACATGGGTCTCTGCTAACTTGCGCAAACAATACGTACCGATCAGTGCATCGACAGCTGGGCGAGTTGGTGTGGTGAGATGATTACTAAACAACCCCATGGCCTAATGCATAGTGAGGAAAGAGACCGTCCTGTTGCTTTCGGTGTGCGTCCTTGGCGCGGTTTAATTACGATGTGAAAATATGTGCCCGGGGCAAAATAAAGCCCCAGAAATAAACAAAAACAAAGCCCCACTCCGCCTTTTGTTTTCGATGCGCAGGCGCATGTTCCCCACGCTGCAAGTAAAGCTGTACGGGCTGGACCCGCACGCCGACTACATGCTCATGATGGACTTCGTGCCCGTGGACAACAAGCGCTACCGGTACGCCTTCCACAGGTCAGTCCGTGCATCTCGAGCCTGCTTACAGCAACGAACCAATACATACAACGTTGTCCTACGCCAACTGACGTAAAGCATTTATTACGTTATCTGTGGTATTGACCGGAGTTGCTTTCATATTGAGGCTTATGTGGCTCATCGATCCTAAAAGTCCGGCGTACGGCGGCGTCGTAAGCACGAATGGCACCACTGTTCTTGTGAAGTTAAATACAAATGTAATGAAGACGAGTGATCAGGAGTACAAATTAAAGTGAATTCAAGGTGAACTTAAATCAATAAGAAGGACGTACAGTAAAGCGATTGAAGGATGAATCAACGTACATTAGTGTGAATCAAGTGCATTACGTGGGAATCAAGAATGAGTCACGTGACTCAGGTGTTAATCAAGAGTGAATCAAAACTGAATCAAGTGGCCTAAAGTGTGGATCAACGTGAGCCAATTGAACTAAGAGTGTGTGGCAGAGCCAGAGGCTTTCGCCGCTGTGTTCTCCTAAGCGTTCGCTAAGTGACACTGTGACCTTTTTCTTCTTGCTGTATCCACAAGGTCGCCGGTTCAGTTACCTGTCCACGGGGGCCGCATGCCGGTGGGGGGCGGACTGCCAAGGACGTTGGCGAACTTAAATGAAAAAAAATATTAAGCGCTCGCTCTAATGCAGTGGTTCTCAAATGGGGTTCCGCGGAACCCAGGGGGGGTCCGCAGAGAGCCATTTAAACAAAAAGCCACGTACTTCACGCTGCGTTGCTGTGTTGCGACCCCCTTCCCCACTCCACCTTTATTTCTCTCACTGCAAAGGGGTCCCTCATCTGTTCCACCGGTCCACAAGAGTCCCCGAAGATTCATGGCTGAGAAACACATACAGTCCGAGGAACCCTCTCCCCGTCATTAGTGATTCCTCATAGCCGCGATGCAAGGATTTGGCACGTCGAAGCCCGTGGTTTAACTTTTATCTTTTTTTTTTCGTTCACTTCGTGGCCAGCAGCATTTCGTACAAAATGATCGCTCTGCTATCAAGGCAATCACACTGTGCCAGCGTAAGTGGCTTCGTCTCTGATCACCAGACGAATGAATCGGTGTAATTAGGTCTAAGAGCAAAAATATATAAGTGAAATAGTCAATAAAGCCAATTTGCTGTATGAATGAGATGATAATAAAAAGAATATTGCTAATGTTCAATCTAATTATTACTGAAAAGGCACCGTCGAGTGGATTTGGACCCCACCACGGGATCAGAATGTTGTCTTGTTCGCCCCTCCCACCACTCTGAGACGGGGCACTGTGCTCTGAATTAAGCGGGCGAACGTGTTTCGAGCCACTCGATTTCCGCCAGCCGCATGCATAGAGCGACCCAGGAGAGCGCTCTGTGCACTCCAGTAACTGGGGGGAGACTTACTGCAAGTGTAAGTGAACAGAGTTCATAAGGTCGGCAAAAAAAATTGAAGCTCACTCAGACTCACTCAAGAAATATATTAGATGTGAAGCATCTTATGGCGAAGCTTAATCCAGTGGCGGTGGTGGTGGTGGTGGTGTGCCGCGTGCCCTCCCTTACTGCGCATGCGCAAACCCTTTCAAAAAAAAAAACCTTTCCCCCCTCTCTCTCCTCTAGGCATTCCTTCCCGCGGCAAGCACACCCTCCCTACGCATGCGCCTCCCCTCCTCTCTCCCCCTCCTACGCTCCCCCTCTCTCATCTAGGCATCCCTGCCCGCGGCGTCCACACTCCCATTGCGCATGCGTGTCCCCCCCTCTCTGTCCTACGCTCCCCCTCTCTCATCTAGGCATCCCTGCCCACGGCGTCCACACTCCCACTGCGCATGCGCGTCCCCTCCTCTCTCTCCTCTCCTACGCTCCCCCCCTCACTCGCCTCGCGACGCGACGCCGACGCAGGCAGCGTCTGCTAGCGAGTTTCTTGGTTGAAAAAACCGACTGCTCGCGCTGCACAACCGTTCACTGGCCACTCCGTATATATGGCAATGGATTTTGACCTGCAAGGTGGTGCCGGTGGGAGATTTCTCCTGTGCGTTGTTGAACAATAAAAATTCGCAGCGTGCGCGTTAACTAAAAGCGCTCTGCGGGTCTCTGTGTCCAGTCGGAGTCTTCTGTCTCTCATTGCCCATTAGCAGCGATTGACATGTTCCAGTAGGAAACACCGCTCCATCACTGCGTGCTTTGCGCCTCCCCAGTTTTCTCTCCTGCACAACGCTGCGATGAGCGCCAGCGTCAACGCCGCCGCCAGTGTAAGCGCTAGCGCGCGCTGCTTCACATCTACACATGGTTCCCTTTAGCGGGAGATGGCGTAATTTTTTTGCTCTGAGTGCTCACTCGGACTAAGACTCAGCAAAGTTTTCCACAACCGGACTCAATCGAACTCAGACTCCCTTAAACTTTTCCTCAACCGTACTCACTCCCGACTCCCTCACCAACATACCGAGCAGCCGGACGCACTCAGACTCACGGCTTGACCTGAGTCTGAGTGAACCTGAGTGAGTCGACTCATGAGTCCGTCAGCGTAAAATTAGCTTTTCTGATCATGGTGTCAATGTTTCTTGAACGCCATTATCTGATATAATCGGTGCTCTACGATACGCCTTGTGGTCTTGTACCTTGAAATATGGGTTATCAGTGGTTTAAATCCAGTAAGAGTATTCTTATGAAATGTGTGGCTCACACGAGGTATTTTTGTTAAGAAATTCCCGTGAAAGAGTTTGCGATGGGGAGGTCGTGGCCACCCCCCCCTCCACTCATGCCTCTGATCAATAAGTATCGAGGTGGCGCAAGAACGCTAGTGCGTTGAGATATGTGAGAGTCGACTTGGGTATATAGGTAAGCTAATATAAGGCAGGATAGTAATGCTCAAGATGAGTAGACAGGACCATCGGTCGGCAATAAAAGGTGGAGCTCACTCGGACTAACTCAAGGAAATATTTTTAGTGCTTAGGGCTCACTCGGACTCAGACCCAGTGGCGTAGCCAGGGGGTGGCACACCGGTCACGTGCCCCCCCCCCCCCGGAATTTTTTTCGACATGGTATACAGAGCGAAAAAATGACCATTTCAAGGAGGTGCCCTCCCGAAATCAAGGTGACCCCCCCCCCCCCCCCCCGAAAAAAATTTCTGGCTACGCCCCTGCTCAGACTGACCAATATCTTCCTCAGCCGGACTTCACTGGACTCACACTCATTAAAACTTTTCCTCTACTGGACTCAATCGGACTCAAGCTCACCAACATATTACCCAGCCAGACTCATTCCCCCTCCCCCCTTCCCCAGTGCAGGTAGCCTACCGGGCTCAGCCCAGGTTAACCTCCCTGCCTTTCTTTTATCCTTATTCTCTCTCTCACTCAGACTCAGACTCACGGCCCGATATCTGAGTCTGAGTGAGCCTGAGTGAGTCAACTCATGAGTGAGCTTGCCGACCTATGACCGATTAACTGTTCACAGCGCCGTTTTACTATCGAGACGCTTGACGGAGTGAAATACATTGTTCACTCAGTACGAGAATAGAAAGTGAAATTTCCCTTCCACTTCATCCTTCTTGAGAGAGTTGATAACGTCATAGAGTTTCCTAAAATTAACTAGAGGGGACTCTGGCGCTGCGATCGTTCAGCCACCATGGGAATGATGGGTAGTACACAAATTCGCCTAGTCTTCGTGCTTCCGGCTTCGAACGCACTTGTGGCTTTGTTAATTGTTGTGTTTTGGTCCTGTTTCGGATAAAAGAATGGACCGTTGTGAACTTCGTGAGCCTACTTGAATTCGTGAGCCTAAAAAGGTAAAGGTGGTGAAGCGTAACTGCTAAACGCCTTCGTCTTCATATTATGGTAAAGCGGATTCAGGCCACACGCAGCCAAAAGAACGAAGACTAGGCAAGACTAGGTGAATTTGTGTACTACCCATGATTCCCATGCTGGCTGAAGCGCCGTGTGCTTGCAGCTCCCATAGACACTAGCGCCAGAGTTCCCTCTAGTGTATTTATAGGAAACTCTATGGATAACGCCCGTTCGGCTCTTGCGACACTAGATTTGAAGTAAAGCGTAGCCAACAGCTGCAGGATGTTGGTCTTGGACGTGACGTACGATTCGCGTGCTCTTGAAGCCAACCATATTAGAATGCGTCTTTAGTCGATTATATTAAGACTATTAGCCCAAGACTTCCAGGAGGCGAACGCCATCTTCTTTCACTTCGCAGCCGACTGTGCTGCTCCCCCCCCCCTCCCCGCCTCCGAAATCTTGGCGCCAACGGGGTTTCTCGCTGCTTCCGGCTTCCGGGACACGGAAGCAGTGCATTGGAAGATATTGGAAGCTTTGGGAGCTCTCATTCTTTGGAAGCTAAGACATTGGAAGCCTTCTGCAACTCGCGTGGTTTTCGCTATGCTTCCGGTATCGGTCCAACTTTGGCCAAGTGACGATGTCATATGATGACCGTCATAATGGGACGTCACGTATCGTGACATCATGGTGGCGTAATCATAATGACGTCACAAATTTCGGCGACATGTGACGTCACGATGATGTCCTAGGGTGACATCGTCACGTGATGATGGTCTTTTGCATCACTCGTGTTGATGCGACACCGACGATCACTTTTCGCGTTTGATGGAGCATCTAAGGCTTTCGCCTTGATAAAATGGTAAATTATATCCCATGGCGCGCAGCTCCAGCTGGATGGTTGCCGGCAAGGCGGACCCCAACATGCCGCCGCGAATCCACGTGCACCCGGAGTCTCCGTGCAAGGGCGCCCAGTGGACCAAGCAGGTGGTCTCCTTCGACAAGCTCAAGCTCACCAACAACCAGCTGGACGACAACGGACACGTGAGTCATAAGCGTAGGAACTCTGCTTTCATATTCCACGCGTCGTTGCACTCGTGAGGGAACCCTTCTTGCGAGTTCGCCGATTGGTTTGCCAGCTTGTATCACAAGTACATTGTTTTAAGCACGAAATGCTCTCAGCTCTCGTTGCCGGCGGCCTTCCGGTGAAATTGAGCCTTATGCCCGGGCCGTTTTCCGGGCACTCACATTCAAACATTCAGGCACTTAAAACGAGACATCCGGGAACTCAGACGTGAACATGCGGGCTTTCAGGCGAGATCATCTAGGCATCGTTGCGAGAACGAAAGGAGACATCCGGGAACTCAGACGAGATCCCCTGGGCACCGTTGCTAGAATGAAGTGTGTGCGTGCGCGTGTGTGTGCGTGTGTGTGTGCGTGTGTGTCCGCAATTGACGAAGCTGCCTTAATTTTTAGATGTGAAGCATCTTATGGCGAAGCTTAATCCGGTGGTGGTGTGCGGCGTGACCACCCTTACTGCGCATGCGCAAACCCTTTCAAAAAAAATAAAAATAAAAACCTCCTCTCCCCCCCCCCTCTCTCTCTCCTCTAGGCATCCCTCCCCGCGGCAACCACACCCTCACTGCGCATCCGCCTTCCCTCCTCTCTCCTTCTACGCTCCCCCCTCTCTCCTCTAGGCATCCCTGCCCACGGCGTCCACACTCCCACTGCGCATGCGCGTCCCCCCCTCTCTCTCCTACGCTCTCCCCTCTAGGCATCCCTGCCCGCGGCGCCCACACTCCCACTGCGCATGCGCGTCCCCCTCTCTCTCCTCTCCTACGCTCCCCGCCCCCCTCTCTCGCCTCGCGAGGCCGACGCAAGCAGCGTCTGCTAGCGAGTTTCTGTTTAGAAAAAGTTTATTTACACTATGTACAAAAACAAAAACATAATAACATTTCAGTGATCACGGGTACATACACACCAGGACAGCTATGCGCTACGCAAACATAACTATTCTGTAGTGAACATATAATTAATCTTGTATACATGACTAAGATGCGACATGGAATACACAAGAACTCAATGGGATACAATTGGTTGACAAAACCGACTGTTCGCGCTGCACAACCGTTCACTGGCCACCCCGTATATATGGCAATGGATCTTGACCTCCATGCTGGTGCCGGTGGGAGATTTCTCCTGTGCGTTGTTGAACAATAAAAATTTTCGCAGCGTGCGCGTTAACTAAAAGCGGACTGCGGGTCTCTGTGTCCAGTCGGAGTCTTCTGTCTCTCATTGCCCATTAGCAGCGATTGGCATGTTCCAGTAGGAAACACCGCTCCATCACTGCGTGCTTTGCGCCTCCCCGTTTTCTCTCCTGCGCAACACTCCGATGAGCGCCAGAGTCAACGCCGCCGCCAGTGTAAGCGTTAGCGCCCGCTGCTTCACATCTACACATGGTTCCCTTTAGCGGGAGATGGTGTAATTTTTTTTTTTGTACTACACGTCAGCTTTTCGCAACGTGACCCTTCTTGTGAGGCATATGAGGCTTTCACCTTAAATATTACCCCAACCCACAAAATCACGGTGCGCTTGTCCGACAGCTCTGCAAGAGAGTCGTATACTTAGCTGGCTTTTGTTCGCGGCGAAAGTACTTCCTTTCTGCTAATGTAAGTACTGGGCGTATCGCAAAATAAAAGTTTGTCTTTTCTGAATAAAACATTATATTTGGCTGAGCACTCGGTAGACAGAACCTCTGGCATAATTTGTCGGGACGTTCAATTATCTGTCTAGAACCAGCGATGCAAACATGTCTCTGTATGAAAAAATTCGACCATGTAGGAGCGCTCGAAGTCGCGAAAATCAGTAGCCATCGTGGAAGAAACCATGATGTGCAAAATGTACATATTCATGATTTAGTTTGTGCTTTTTGTTTACCATGTAATGTGCACATGTGTACCTATCTTTTCATAAAAAACTTTTCTGTGTCTGTGCGTGTTCTGTTCTATTGAAATGTTCTCTTGAAATGTTACTGACGTCCACCGTCTGTGATATTAAATTTCTCTAAACACAGCATATACAGGGTCTCCCAGCTAACTAGGACCAGTATTAAAAAAAAATTACACCATCTCCCGCTAAAGGGAACCATGTGTAGATGTGAAGCAGCGGGCGCTAACGCTTACACTGGCCGTGGCGTTGACGCTGGCGCTATCGCAACGTTGCACAGGAGAGAAAACTGGGGAGGCGCAAAGCACGCAGTGATGGAGCGGTGTTTCCTACTGGAACATGCCAATCGCTGCTAATGGGCAATGAGAGACAGAAGATTCCGACTGTACACAGAGACCCGCAGTCGGCTTTTAGTTAACGCGCACGCTGCGAATTTTTATTGTTCAACAACGCACAGGAGAAATCTCCCACCGGCACCACCTTGGAGGTCAAGATCCATTGCCATATATACGCGATGGACAGTGAACGGTTGTGCAGCGCGAGCAGTCGGTTTTTTCAACCAAGAAACTCGCTAGCAGACGCTGCCTGCGTCGGCGTCACGAGGCGAGAGAGGGGGGGAGCGTAGGAGAGGAGAGAGAGAGAGGGGGGGGACGCGCATGCGCAGTGTGGTGTGGACGCTGTGGGCAGGGATGCCTAGAGGAGAGGAGGAGAGAGGGGGGGAGCGTAGGAGAGGAGAGAGAGGGGGGGGACGCGCATGCGCAGTGGGAGCCCAGGCAGGGATGCCTAGAGGAGAGAGGGGGGAGCGTAGGAGGGGTGAGAGAGGGGGGACGCGCATGCGCAGTGGGAGCCCAGGCAGGGATGCCCAGAGGAGAGAGGGGGGGAGCATAGGAGGGGAGAGAGGGAGGGGAAGCGCATGCGCAGTGAGGGTGTGGTTGCCGCGGGGAGGGATGCCTAGAGGAGAGAGAGGGGGAGGAGAGGTTTTTTTTTATTTTTATTTTTTTAAAGGGTTTGCGCATGCGCAGTAAGGGGAGGCCACGCCGCACACCACCACCGGATTAAGCTTCGCCATAAGATGCTTCACATCTAAAAAAAAAGAGACATGCGTACTACGAAAGTTCTATCTGTTGTACATTACTTGTAGGCGTGCGTACTGACAACCTGTATTTTTGTCATGACTAAGCGCTAATTAATTAGTTAACTCTAATTATCCAGCTTTTTCATTCTTGCTCGAATCGGTAAAATATTGACTTTATGTTGTACCTCGCCTCAAATAACCCCAGAATCAAGCATTTATTTTTCGCTGAAGTTTTCCTGGTTGTCTTTTTCAGAGAAAAAAACAAAAGCACACGAAACATGCGAAATATGAAATATACGCGCTACTCCAGCGCTTCCAAGCGTTCTTTAGTCGATACAGGGCTGCGTTCGTTCATTGTACAGGGCCTCACGCTATTTGATGGACGCGCATCGAAAGGCGCTGCTGGCGTGTCCATCTTGATGTATGACCTTTTGTCTGTACCCACCAAGCGTCACTGAGTGTCTTTGATGCTGAAATAAATTGATTCTGATTCTGATCTTCGAGCGTGAAGCCTTGTGCAATGCGGTGACGGACGAACGCAGCCGTGTATCAACTAAAGAACGCTTGGAAGCGCTCTAGTAGCGGCGCGCGAGCGCGTGTCTATTTCATATTTTCGCGTGTTTCTCACGCTTTTGCTTTTTCCTCGGATAAACCAACCAGGCAGATTTAAGCAAAAAATAAATGATTGATTCTGGGTCTATTTCAGGCGAGGTACAACATAAAGTCAATATTTTACCGATTCGAGCAAGAATTTAAAACTTGGGTAATTAAAGTAATTCATTAATTAGCGCTTAGTCATGACAAAGACCAGGTTGTATGTACGCACGACTACCACTAATATACAACAGGTAGGACTTTTCTAAAGCACACAGTTTTTGTTTTTTTTTAATCTTGGTCCTAGTTAGCTGGGACACCCTGGATATGTTTCGGGAAGGCTCACTGCACTCCCATAGTCAAAATTGACAACCATATTTCGAAACTCATATGCGTGGTATTCTGGTTCGAAACGCGACATCATTTTTTAACAGCGGAGCTGTTTTAGGGCTGCGTCTGACGACAGATGAGTGTCCACGCTTGTCACGCTCCAGTTCTCAGATACACACGTAGATGGCGTAACGGTCGCGGTCGCCGTTTAGGTCTCAATGCAGGCGGTAGCCCGGCTGCACGCTGAAACGGGGAAGGGCGTAAAGCCACTGTAGCCGGGGCGGATGTCCTTTTCCGTGCGTCTCAACTCTACGAATAACGTAATAACAGTCACTCACACGAAATCACAAAACATCACAGAGAATCGCGAGGGAAATACAGGGCAACCTCTGTACATTTCACACTGGGTGGAACTGCGGTGCCTATTTAACGGCAGAGTTAAACTCCCGATTCGCCTCGACATGTATCATCATCATGAGCGCGCGCAACGGAGTAGCTCGGCCGATGCGCTCTCTCTTCGTTCCTCTTCTTCATCTTGTGCTTCGCTCCCCGAACACGTGCTCCCGGAGCGTGCTCTCCCGCTGCGCCGATTTGTTCGGTGTGGGATGCGATAACTCGGGTGGGCGAGAGAACGAGTGCAGTGAGAGAGAGAAAAAAACGAGATAGAAAGAAAGAATGATAAAGAAAGAAAGACTAAGATAGAAATAGAGAGAAAGAAAGGGACGAAAGAAAAAATATATAGAAACATGTAGATAGAGACAGAAAGAGATAGAAAGGGAAGAGGAAACGATAAATACTCGGAGAGAGCGAGAGAAAGAGGACAGAAAGAGAAAAAAGATAGAAAAAGCGAGGTAGAGAGAGAGAGAGAAATGGGATCGAGAGAGAAAGAAAGAAATAGAGAGAGAGACAGAGACAAAACTAAATAGAGAACACAGAGAACGAGAAAGAAAGAGAGGAAGAAAGAAAGGAAGAAAGAAAGAAAGAACAAATTAAAGAAAACAAGGAAGGCTGCCAAGCTCCGCTGTTGGTTCCAGCTTTGCGCCACTAGAGTAAAGCTGCGCTAATTTTTCTGCACATTTTCCCTCAGGACAAAAGTGTAGCAAAGTGGCACAGTTGAAGCGTGCTGGGCCCATAAGCGAGAACTTTAATCTATACTAAATATGGTGAATCCCAATGAATATTCTGCCGGCGAAGCAACCGCGCGCTAGTGCGCATTGAATATCAGCGTGTCTGTACACAGGAAAATGGCAATGCTGGATGTCAGCCTGTGATGGAGAAACGTTTGTGTCGTTGAAGTCTTATATCAATTAAAAAAATTACACATTAAAATTTAAGGGATTCGTGCTGGTGATATGTATACTCCCTATATATATAAAAAACAAACAAACGAACCAGTAACCATGGGTCGAGGTAACAAAGGGTTTCCTTCGTAAGTGTGGATTGCCTGTAATGGTGCGATAAGTCCAACATCGCTATCATCTTGTGTCCGCTATTTTACAAATTGTACTAACTGATGTATGAGAGCTATTTTGAGAACGTGGGCTGTGGTTTACACACCAGGAAAATTTATAACTGTATCGGCGCACTTAGCCTACCGATTCGGACGCGTTTCGTTTTTTTTTTTTTTAATTCATAGCATCTGAGTGATGCAGATAAGATCAAACGAATTGAAAAGTAGAGCGAAGTTTTCCTACAAAAGTATATATACCCTGGTATATTGTGAATGTTTTCATATACGACAGTGACGCTTCGGCTTCTATCTCATCTCTGCACCAATGGGAAGTCGAGTTCTCGGTAGGTGCTATGTTTGCATAATTCGGGAGCCATCATAAACGAAGCACACTCGTCAACATGACCTAAACGTAACAGAGTACACATACGAAGGACACTGCAAGAAAGATGTAAGGTACACCAACACTAACTTTCAACTTAGAGAAACATTCGCACGCACTGAGATACAAACAGGTTTTTCACCTGCAGGTATACGGGCAAGCACATCAGATGGCGTGCTTTTGAAAATCTGCTCAGTCATGCAACTTTTGTTTTATTGATATTCAGCGCATTCTGGTCAACGGAATATGCGCTTGAAAAAAAAAAAGCGCTCGTCTAAGTTGTACTCTGTCTCGTCCTCGCTCTAATAAGCTTTACATTTACGCGGACACGAATAGCTGCGATCGTTTGTCTGTATTTCGACACACGTCTATTAAAAACAATCGGCGCGTCATGTTAAATTCGCAAGCATGTTCATACTATATACGCTGCGTGTGCACTCGAACTGAAGCTGAGGGCATGACTGGTGCAGATCATCCTGAACTCGATGCACCGGTACCAGCCCCGGTGTCACGTGGTGTACGTCAACCGCAAAGGGGAGGACACGTCCAAGACGGAGAACTTCCGCACCTTCATCTTCCCCGAGACCAAGTTCACCGCCGTCACCGCCTACCAGAACCACAGGGTGAGCATACAACTCTTCAATGATCTGCAAGAAAAGTGACGCCTTAATGAATGCGTGTACAAAGTACAGCTGTACGCCTAGCTGAACATGCATCGCGTGTAACAGCAGGCAGATTTTGTACATAGACAGTCACTTCATACTTTCGATATAGATTTAATGCAACCGACTCTTATCTAATTCGAATTCTTATGCAACTTCTCTAGACTGGATAGGAGTTCGATGTGGGGTTTAAAGAATGTAAAAATGTATTTTTGTAATATTTTCATATATGCTTAAAGGGGCCCTGTGACACAAATTAAGCGTGTAGTTCTCATCACTTCTTCTCGAACTATGGAATGCACCGATATCGCTGCGCGAGTGGCAACGCCAAGAACAAAGCTGTTATAATGTTATTTCAACGGAGAAACCACACGGTTTACGGACTAGAGCGACACACAGCGGCTATTTTTGGGACCGGAAGTGACGCTTCACCACGTGGTAGTGACGACACTGGCTGTGCGTTTTGATTGGTTCGACGCCAGAAAATTAAGTCAGACGTAATATTCATATGGTTCCCAGATAGGTCACACTAATGTGCGCTAAAAATTATAAAAGCACTCTTTATACTTCTTCAGATACAAAAGGATTTCTATTTTCAAATATGAAAATGTGAAAACAATTGCAAAACGACGCTACGAGCGCTGCACAACGGCCACCACCAGGCGAGTTGTCCGGTATGTCTCTGTAAGAGGCGCTAGGTGATTGGAACCGGCCTTTGACGTCAGTGGGAGAGTGAAATGTGAAAGGGAACGTCTTTTTCTCGTCGTCTGCTGGGGTTTTGAAGTTTGAAGGCTAATAACTTCCATTACCTGCACCGATTTCGATAATTCTTTTTGCGTTCATCATTTTTGCGTACACGCACTCCAGCGCTACAGAATGCAGACGAAAAAGCGTTGCAGGGCCCCTTTAATTTAAACTTTGTGCCCTTTATGGCTTATCTGCTGCTTAAATGATGATTGTTTTCCTTATATGTAAAACAGCACGTTCCTTAGCTAACTGCTAAGAATGATATCATGCCGTTACTCGTATGCTGTTCGTGACCTTAATGTCAACGGAGCGCAGGGTTAAAAACAAAGAAGTCGCAGTTTCGCCGCAAGGACGAAACAATGAATGCTGTGGCAACAAATTGGAATGTTATGCGAACTAAGGCTAGCACGCTTACTCCTTTAGGATCCGATCGGACCGTAACTGTGCAAAACGTTGGCGTAAAGTAAATACGGCCGCTCCAGCGAGAGAAGCGGTTTTCGTGCTGTCCAGGCCCGTAGCCAGAAATTTTTTTTCGGGGGGGGGTCACCCGTTGAAAACCTTGAACGCCCCCTATTTTCCTTATTTTTTTTTCGGTAAAACACCCCCTCAATCCGAATTTCAGGGGGGGGGGGCCCTACGCCCCCCCCCCCCCCTGGCTACGGGCCTGGTGCTGTCTCTTTTTGTGCTTCAACACGAAGTAAGCAGTGAGAGCACTGCACGTAGAAAGGTATGAAGCCGTCTGCTAAACTCTGTCGAGATATCGCGCGACCACGCCCGTTTGGACTAAGTTATCAGTCGTTGCTCGAGCGACGCAGCCCCACCACTTCACGCGCCTTCGCCCGACGAAGCCGGACGGCGCGCTTCATCTTGCGCCGCGCCCGTCGGGAGCCTTCACTCGCTCATAGAACATACGACGCGCGGGACGATGTTATCGATTTGGGCTTTATACGGAACATCACGGCGACGGCAAAAATGATCCTCGGGGGCCCATAAATTGCTATCGCAATTAAAAAAAAAGAAAGTACGCGCGTGATGTGGTGGAAGTTTATTAATTGGAGACAAGATAATTTATCGAAGGACGTAAACATTTCTGGGTGCATAGTGCACATTCCTTTATATTTAATCCGTCGATAATTGTAAATATCGACGATAAAGCGCCCATCGAGGCATCCTAACTGCCTCCAACAAATTCCGTACGTGTCGTATGTGCTGCCACTGTCTGGACTAGTGACTCATTGGAGTATAGCCGTTCCTTAAAAGAATCTGCACATTGCTAAAGTCGACACCATAAAACAAGAGAGCAAGAAAGAAGAAATACCACAGGGGATGAAATATATCTCCATACCGCGTACCGATGTGGCGTTGTTTGACAAACACGTCAGCGCGAAACGATAAGATGCGCATGTCAACACACGCATGCACACACACACACGCACACACACGCACGCACGCACACAGACACGCGCGCACGCACGCACACACACACACACACACACACACACACACACACACACACACACACACACACACACACACACACACACACACACACACACGCACGCACACACACGCACACACACACACGCACGAACGCTTATTTCGCTACTTGGGCAGCCACTTAATGGCTCGCTTGCTTGTCCTCGTGCATTTTCCTCTCGCATCGCCGTACACACGTTGTGCCGGTGCGTGCGTTTTGTTACGCATTATCGTTCCCTCTTCATTTTAAGCGAGTGGGCGGGCCAGGAACGCCGTCGCCGAATGATGTGGGTGTTCAGCGGGCACTTCGCCCTGAGTGGCGTGTGCTCTATCACGGCACCGTGATGGACTTCGGGCGCAACACTGAAACGAAACAAACCGAGCACACATGATAAAAGTGCACGGGGGAAGTCAAAGTGAGGGGGCGGCCAGGAGAGGTGTGTACGAGAAAGGAGATAAACAGAAGGAGCTCCCGCACATTCTCGCGAGATTGCGCGGAGAGACCGCATGTGCTCGAGTGGGCGATGCAACTGCGCTCCATATTCTAGGGTCCGTCGTAATGCAACCAAGGAGTTGGCAGCGGTTTCGCGAGAGTCTCATCCACGGCCTCTTCCTCCTCGTAGAAGTTGGGATGCTCTGTGCTTTGCAGCAGAGCGTAGGAAGGAGCCTTGCCACGGGGGCTGCGAGACAGACGAGACAGGGGCAGCTGTCAGGACGGAGACAAATGACCGCTCTCCTGGAATGCGAGCGCTGTGACGCTGCCGAGAGGCTCCTCTTCCTCACTCACTCTCTCTCTCAGTTTGGAAGAGCGAGAAAGAGCCAAACTTCGCCGGTTGCATGCAGCGAGGATTAGCTGAACTTCATGTTGTTCACACTTCGAGAGAAAAAAAAGAAGAAAAAGGTTGCGAAAATGTCCTAAGGGTCTTCGGCACTGTATTACGCTTCAATGCGCACGTTTGGGCAGGACTGTTCAATTGTCGATATCGCAGCCGCAGTGTACAATGACTGCATACTACACGTGCGTGTTCCCCAGAATTATCTTTGCTCGCACGAAGTTGTCGTTGTTGTCCATAATGGCTTACAGCGCACACTGACACAAGGACGAAGTAGACAAGCAGGAAGCCATTATGGATCTTCACCAACTAGCCCGGTCAAAAACCTTGCTGTCGTTGTTGTACCCGATGTATACGGTAGTTCGATGTGGACCACCAGGTAGATGGTTCGATGCTTCGGCCGTATGTATATATATATATATATATATATATATATATATATATATATATATATATATATATATATATATATATATATATATATATATAGTGGTGTCGGAGCGGAATTACGAACACGTGCTTGCACTGAGCGTTGCGTGGGTGATAATCAGTTCCCCCGCGTGGTGAAAAGCAGTGCCGAGTCATCGCGTTTTCTTGCTTCTGTGTAATTGCCGTGTGCTGTCAATTGACACATTGAAGCTAATCAATCAAGTGCTGTGTGCAATATGCGTAAAGAGAGAGAGACAGCGCAGCATGAAAGGGGGGGACGTACGAACACAAGCTCTTAGTTTGACCGCTATTCTCGTGCGTGCATCTTTCTTTTTTTTCTTTTGGCACGATATTTTTTTCTCCACAGTTATACGAAACCAATTAGCTCAACAGTTTTTCCTCTCTTAATCGATCAATCAATCATTCAAGATTTTGGGGGCTCATCGAAAAGTGCGTAGGGATTATGCGACGTGAAAGGCTAGGGACGGATTGAAGAAACAGTATACACAAAGTCCTTGTGTCGGCGACGTATCTCCTCAACGTTTTAAGATGTCTTATAACTGAAAAGAAAATTGCTCAATATTCTTCTCTCGTTTCTCATAGGAAAGACCCGTGTTTCGTCTTGGCGATCGCGGTCCCTGATGCTGAATTTCAATATTCTATTAGTCAGCGGAGAGATTTCCCCTGCCAGGTAGCTCTCGCAGGGCTCTCCAGCGTGACGAGACCGCAGATGCAGCGGCCCGCTCGCTTATGCTTCCCGGGAGACTACCCCGTTGCCCCTGATAGGCCTGAACGTCCCACACCTTTAACACGGTTCCGAGAAATCAGTGACTACTACACTGAACAACGCCGTTTTTGTATCCCGCACCAGCGAAGGGACTCCCGAAAACGGAGGAGCGCGTCCTGCGGCGCCTACAGACGAACACGCCGCTCTGTCCAGCCACATTACGACCGACAAATAAGTGGGCAGTGCCAGTACTGTAGTGAAGTGGCCGACACTTACCATATGATGGGCCTGCCAACTGAACCCAAAATTAACTCTAATTCCCAACCTCACCAAACAGGACTGGAAGGCGAGCCTGCTCAATAGTTCAGAACTGGAGGAACAGCGACCTTTGGTTCAGCGAGCTCGGGCGGCGGCTTCGACTAGTGACGTCCCGGACTAGGGATCTCGACAAGTCCGGTGGTGATAAAGGCTGTCTAGCATCACCAGCTTCAATAAAGGTTGCTCGTCCTCCTCCTCATTATGGGGAACGTGTTAGTAGCTCCAAATGTTCCTTCTTCGTCCACGGCTGCCTTTGCAGGCCGGTATTCCCGTATTGCCGGGCGATTTCATACGCGTTTAAATTTATGGCGCCAAGAAAACGAGCAGCCTTGCAACAATGATCTTTTCGCGTACAACGCAGCGCAGTTGAACAAAAGAAAAAAAAATGCAATCTTTAAAGCGAATGGAAGAAGCAGCAAGTAAGAGAACGTTGCCCACCCACCGCTTTCACGTGTCTCCCCACTTGGTACTGCGTTCTTTGTTTTGACAGAACTCGGGGCAATGTATCCGTCGTCGAGGCTGCAGGAATGCCATCGTTCTCCTCCTAAAACAAGCACCGTAATACGTCACAATGTGGAACACGCTACGCTGACAGCCGGCCAGTCGATGCAGCAAAACAGGGCCATGTTTCTTCCTCACCGGACGGCGCACCCTTCTTCCGCAGTGTCCACATGTGTTCCGCAGGGTCACGCCCCTCCACAACCCCCTCCATCCCCCCAAACGACATCCCCCCCCCCCCCCCCCCAACCCCATTCCCTTTCACATCTTCCATGTTGCCTTTCGACAGCGCAGAGCGTGCAACACGCGCACTCGAGTCCGTGAGTAAAGTGACACCGCCAAGAAAACACGCCACCCTGTGGCGAACCGTTCCGTCCTGCACAACCCTCTTGTACTGCATTACGGGAAGAAACTGACCAGCGGCGGCGTTGAAGTGAAAGCCGATACATGCTGTACCTTTTGATGTTTACTTCAGAGGATCGAGAATTTAATAAACGCTAGTTTCGCGGTATACATTTTTTTTGTTCAACTTTTTTGTTTTTGTTTTTTTCTTTTTTTTAGAAATATAACTGTCGTGGCGAGTAAACAGTGTAAACGAAGGGCACGCAAGCAACAATATGACCGTTTTCTAGAGGTGTTAAGACTTTCTAAAAGCTAAAAAAAAAATGTAACTACACCATGAATAATTTTTCAGCTGGAGTCTCTTGAAAGTATTAATTAAACCCAACCAGAGAGGCAACTCTGTCAAAATGTTAAGCTAAGTCGTGTGGCATCATTAACTGGGCATGGGACAGTGGAAAAAAAAATTATAGAAAGATAAGAAAATTCCAAGAAAAGTCACGAGGGTGAAGTAGCTTGCACCAAGTCGCTACGCCATGATGGGGAGGAAGCGGGAATTAGGAGATTAATAAGGAATTAAGAACGGAAAGGAAAGAACATGGAATGCGGACGAAAACGTATGCAACTTTCACTTCGCATTCAGAAGAGGTCAAAGGACTCAGCTGCCGATCTTGAGAAAGTGCAGCAATGAATGCGTGCATGCATTTATGGTCCATAGCGCAGGTGACGTGTGTTAGCGAGGTCCGTAAGATAGACGCATGCGCCGTGACTGCATTTCTGTGTTCGGCTTTTCTCACGCTGCCACTGCTCCCTAAGGCGCCGCACCATTAGCCCATGCATTTCGCGAACCTCCACTTTGAAAAGGCGACTGGACTTTACAGGCGCATCCCTATTGAAAATCCTGGGCTGGTGGATGCTGGAATCGTTGCTGGATATGGTGGAAACAATAGTGGATGTGGTGGAAGTAATAGTGGATATCCTGGTAGCTGTGGTGGGCATAATGGATGATGATAGCGAGAGTGGAACAAATGGTGGCAGATGGGGGGTGGTGGGGGCGAGCCAATGATGGTGACAGTGGAAAATGCTGGCTGTTGGTGGCGATGCAAAATATATTTTGGTGGATGGCTTGGTGAACAAGCTGGATGACGGTGGCATAATGGAAACTTGGTGGTTGATGGTGGCATGATGGAAATGCACGTGGAGCAGTATGTGAAATCACTGTTATTTTTAACGTTTCCCTCTCGAATGTGCAGAAAAAATGTGTTTACAGTCCAAAGAAGCCAACGCCGATCATTACGCTTTAGAGCAGGCTTTTTGTTTTATTCATGCGGCGTCAATACCGCCTCAATTTTTGTGGAGCGCAGAATCCGTGAATATTTACCTTTTGTGCACGTACTTATATCAGTTTGACATCCGCGATGGGGTGCTGTATTGTCATGTTTACACGTTTAGAGGTGTCGGTGTGAACAGCGACGGTAAATGGGCCACATCGCCGCGCAATTGTAGAAGTAAATGAGTCCTATGTAAGCTGTTAGCAAACATTACTCTGCCTGTTTCGCATAAATTGCATCTTTTAAGAGTGCTAGTCTTAAAGCTCGAGGTAAAACGTCGGGTGTCCGCAAAAAACCCTCCGCGCTTTTGCTTATCACGCGCCCATCGACGGAGACATGTCCGCGCAGCCGCCGCGCCGAGTCTGCCCGGCGTGCAACCCGAGTATACGAGCGACGAAAGGTCTGCACATCTACCGGGGGGTGCCACAGCCAGATTTGCACGTTAGTTCTGGCGCTGGAGTGTGGACATTCTCGCATAGTCTGTGACAGGCTGTGGTTAGACCAGGCCCGTAGCCGGGGCGGGGGGGGGGGGGGGGGCTAGGGGCCCGCCCCCCCTTCCGAAATTCGGAGTGAGGGGGGTGTTTTACCGCGAAAAAACACTGAAAATAGGGGGTTTTCAAGGTTTTCAACAGGTGGGACCCCCCCCCCCCCGAAAAAAATTTCTGACTACGGGCCTGGGTTAGACTGTATACTCTGTCTACGCCAATGAAAGACCTAGCATCAGCCAAGAAGGCCCCGTTAAGCACCTAGGATTACACTGCTAGTGTAACCTTATCCCACTGATTATTACTTTTTTTTTGTTTGATGTCTATGTACTATTCCTCTGTATTTTGGTGAGTAGGTTGTCAACCTCTAAGCGTTTCCCCCTTCGTTCTTCCCTTTATGTAACTTGTTGAGACGTGGACGGTGGCGGTGCTACCGCGGCAGTTTACATTAACCTGACACGCTGATCTATATGTCAGGTACAAACGATGATGAGGCACCCTATGCGCTTACCGCGTGTCCGTGTCGTCGTTGTCCGACTTAATACATTCCGGAATTCCGCGGACCGCCAGACCAACGAATCTCGGTCGAAAACGGAAGACTGCGCTACAATGTTCTTTCAAAGCGAGTGTCATGAGAGAACTTTCTTATTGTTGTCGTGCCATGTGAGCTGCCGGCCGCTTCAGTAAAGCGTAAATTAAGAATACCGGCCAAAGCGCAAGGTAAATCGGGGTAGTCTGCCACACGACGTGGTCAGATATTCCACGCTGTTCAGGCCACAAATAAATATCTGGGTGTGATTAAGAACTTATCTAAATTTTATCTATCCGGAGTATAGACAACGATGTCTCGACGTTACACTTAAAGGGTCCCTAACACTCCGAGCTCAAATATGAGAAAGTGGTTTCTCTCTCGCCTTCAGTACCATTCGTACAGGTACTATATTGTCACGTGGGTGTGACGTCGACGAAGGCAGCAGGCGACGTGTTTTAAGATGAAACTGTTTATTAGGCCGAACTTGTGGCCGGTAAACGGAAAGTAAGATTACAGCAATACACGCTGGCACTGATAGCGGCGAACAGAGCGTCGGCCGTCGATCAAACTGAACATCGTTGGAGCGCGCCGGCTTTTATGCATCACGCGTCGAACATTCTAGCCTTATCACACTGCAGGTCATTGCGCAAGCTCTGGAATAATCTCGAGTGGTCGCGTCTTGCGCGCAATCTTAACAAAACGATCTACAATACAATTCAAAACGGGGCATAGCGCTAATACACACGGACGAGCAAGAGACACCAGGGCGCTTGTCCTGTTGTCTCTTGCTCGTCCGTGTGTATTAGCGCTATGCCCCGTTTTGAATCGTATAACCAACTAGCCCAAAAAGCCACGTTGACGATCTACAATAATCGCGAAGGTTCCAGAACAATAAGGCGCGGTTTGAGCTGAGCTTTGCTGACGGTCTTTGTGGGCGAAAACCGAATACAACAAAAGTGAAAATAAGAATAGCGCGTGGCAATGCCCCCCCTCTGAAAAGGCATCGTCCCGATGCTTAAAACAGAACACGGGGGAAAATGCATGCAATAATAAATCACAACAATAAAGAAAGAAAGTACAATAATTAAGCAATAAGTGCAGTCCTCAGGTTTGCTAACGCGCGTAATACGGCTTGAGGCGCACGACATGGACGACTTCAGGTCGCGCACGGCGCCGTTGAGAGTTCGTTATGCCGTCCGGGACGACCTCGTAGTCCAGAGCACCGAGACATCGAAGCACCTTGTACGGCCCGAAGTATCGCCGAAGGAGTTTTTCACTAAGTCCACGTCGGCGTATCGGTGTCCACACCCAAACGCGGTCGCCGGCCTGGTATTCCACGAAGCGTCGTCGAAGATTGTAACGGCGGCTGTCGGTCGTCTGCTGATTCTTGATGCGCAGGCGGGCGAGTTGTCGGGCTTCTTCAGCGCGCTGAAGGTAGACGGTGACGTCGAGGTTTTCTTCGTCGGCGACGTTGGGCAGCATGGCGTCGAGCGTCGTTGCCGGGTTCCTACCGTAGACTAACTTGTATGGCGCCATCTGTGTCGTCTCCTGCACGGCCGTGTTGTATGCGAAGGTCACGTACGGAAGGATGGCGTCCCACGTCTTGTGTTCGACGTCGACGTACATGGCCAGCATGTCGGCGATGGTCTTATTTAGACGCTCGGTCAGGCCGTTGGTCTGTGGGTGGTACGCGGTGGTCCGGCGGTGGCTTGTGTGGCTGTATCCCAAGACCGCCTGGGTTAGGTCAGCCGTAAACGCCGTACCTCTGTCGGTGATGAGAACCTCTGGGGCGCCGTGTCGAAGGACGATGTTCTCAACGAAGAACTTGGCTACCTCGGCGGCACTGCCTTTGGGCAGGGCTTTTGTTTCGGCGTAGCGGGTGAGGTAGTCGGTGGCCACGACGATCCATTTATTTCCGCAAGTCGACGTTGGGAACGGCCCCAGGAGGTCCATCCCGATCTGCTGGAACGGTCGCCGAGGAGGCTCGATCGGCTGAAGGAAGCCTGCTGGTCTTGTGGGCGGTGTCTTCCGTCGCTGACAGTCTCGGCAAGTCCTTACGTAGCGGGCGACGTCGGTGGCAAGGCGCGGCCAGAAGTACTTTTCCTGTACTCTTGCGAGCGTGCGGGAAAGTCCGAGGTGTCCAGCCGTCGGGTCGTCGTGTAGTGCCTGGAGGACTTCTGGTCGCATTGCTGCAGGCACCACGAGAAGGTAGTCGGCTCGAAGTGGCGAGAAATTCTTCTTTATGAGAACGCCGTTTCGCAAGAAAAACGACGCGAGTCCTCGCTTGAATGCCTTTGGAACAATGGCGGTCTTGCCTTCGAGATACTCCACAAGGCCCCTGAGTTCCGGATCGGCTCGCTGTCGTTCGGCGAAGTCGTCGGTAGTTATGGTTCCCAAGAAGAAGTCATCCTCCTGATCATCCTGCGGCGGCGGGTCGACGGGGGCGCGAGACAAGCAGTCGGCGTCAGAGTGTTTTCGTCCGGACTTGTAAACGACGGTGACGTCGAATTCTTGAAGTCTCAGACTCCATCTTGAGAGACGACCTGAAGGGTCCTTCAGGTTAGCTAGCCAACACAAGGCGTGGTGGTCGCTCACAACTTTGAAGGGCCTGCCGTAGAGGTAGGGGCGAAACTTTGACGTTGCCCAGATGATGGCAAGGCACTCCTTTTCTGTTGTGGAATAGTTGGCTTCTGCCTTGGATAGCGACCGGCTAGCATAACTAATAACCCTTTCCACGCCGGCAGTTCTCTGGAAAAGTACGGCGCCGAGTCCTACGCTGCTTGCGTCGGTGTGGATTTCCGTGTCGGCCTGTTCGTCGAAATGCGCAAGTATTGGAGGCGTCTGCAGGCGTCGTTTCAATTCTTGAAATGCTTCGACTTGCGCCGCTTCCCACTTGAATTCCACGTCGTTTTTCGTGAGCTGAGTTAGTGGCTCGGCGATGCGTGAAAATTCCTTGACGAAGCGTCTATGATAGGCGCACAAGCCGAGAAATCGGCGTACGGCCTTCTTGACGGTAGGCGGCGGGAAGGCAGCGATGGCAGCTGTTTTCCGTGGGTCGGGGCGAACTCCAGACTTGCTGATGACGTGACCCAAGAACAGAAGTTCCTCGTATGCGAAGCGGCACTTTTCTGGCTTCAGGGTGAGTCCGGAGGCCTTTATTGCCTGAAGTACTGCGTCAAGTCGGCGGAGGTGTTCGTCGAAGTTTGAAGCAAACACAATGACGTCGTCCAGGTACACCAGGCAAGTCTGCCACTTCAATCCTGCCACTTCAATCCTACCAGCACTGTATCCATAACCCGTTGGAAAGCCGCAGGCGCCGAGCAAAGACCGAAGGGCATGACTTTGAACTCGAAGAGACCGTCTGGTGTTATAAACGCGGTCTTCTCTCGGTCTCTCTCGTCGACTTCAATTTGCCAATAGCCGGTCTTGAGGTCCATCGACGAAAAGTACCTGGGGTTGTGGAGTCGATCCAGGGTATCGTCGATCCGTGGTAGAGGGTACACGTCCTTCTTCGTTATTTTGTTCAGGCGGCGATAATCGACGCAGAAGCGTAGGGTTCCGTCCTTTTTCTTCACTAACACCACGGGTGACGCCCACGGACTCTTTGAAGGCTGGATGATGTCGTCGCGACTTGGTTCTTTATGGCGTCTTGGTCGTCGCGACTTGGTTCTTTATGGCCTCGCGTTCCCGCGTTGAAACTCTGTACGGGCTCTGACGTAGTGGCCTGGCGCTTTCGTCTGTTATGATGCGGTGTTGTGCGACTGGGGTCTGTCGAACTCTTGACGATGACGAAAAGCAGTCCTTGTATTGCAGGAGCAGGGTTTTGAGCTGTTCTTGTTTATGCGTCGAAAGGCTCGGATTGACGTCGAAAGTTACTTTGTGAGCTTGGTTCGTCGTAGCATGTTCGGTAAACTCGGCGAGGGCGAGGGCGTCGCTGGCTTCCTCATTTTCTTCGATGTAGGCGACCGTCGTGCCTTTGCTCACATGCTTGTATTCGTTGCTGAAGTTCGTGAGCATCACTGTTGCTTTCCCTTCACGCAACTCGGCGATGCCTCTTGTGACGCAAATCTGGCGGTTTACAAGCAGGTGCTGATCGCCCTCGATGACGTCTTCGAAGTCTGTGGGTTTTTCGGTGCCGACGGAAATTATGACGCTGGAGAGAGGCGGAACGGTGACGTGCTCGTCTATCTCGTTCAATGCATGGTTCCCCGGCGTCGTCTGGGTAGGCAGCGCTTTTTCTGAAGTTAGTGTTATCGACTCAGACCTTAGGTCGATGACGGCACCGTGGTCACTGAGGAAGTCCATTCCAAGTATCACATCCCTTGAGCAGTGTTGTAGGATAACAAAGCTCGCAGGATAAGTCCGGTTATTGATGGTGACTCTCGCCGTGCAGACTCCAATTGGCGTTATCAGGTGGCCTCCAGCTGTCCGGATTTCGGGTCCACTCCAAGCGGTCTTTACTTTCTTCAGCTTGGCGGCGAATGGCCCACTGACGACGGAATAGTCGGCACCAGTGTCGACGAGAGCGGTGACGTTGTGACCGTCGATGAGAACGTCAAGGTCGCTAGTCCGTCGTCTTGCGTTGCGGTTAGCTCGCGGCGTCGGGTCACGGCTGCGTCGATTTGTTGCCCTGCTTCCATCATGCTGCGTCGTCAGATCTAGCTCGGTCCGCGAGGTTTCGTCGGCAGGGCTCTGTCTGCTTCGCGTCGTGGTCAGCAGGTTTCGTCGCGGCGTCATCGGAGGATCTTCGGTAGTTCGACGTACAGCAACCGCACCCTCCATCGGTTGCTGCCCTTGGTTTTCCGGGTAAGGGCTCGGAGATCGGCCCCGAGCCGGACTGGTGTACTGCCTGCGATGCGGTGAGGTGTAGCGGCCTGGCGACGGCGAACGGGAAGGTCGTCGGGGTGTCCACTGCGCTCCTGTGAGGTAGTCGGCGATGTCACGAGGTCGTTCGCCCGGCTGCGGACGCGGCGCGTTTACGGCGAAACCACGCAGTCCCATCTCCCGGTACTGGCAGCGGCGGTACGTGTGCCCGGCTTCACCGCAGTGGTAGCATAGGGGGCGGTGGTCAGGGGCGCGCCAAACATCGGTCTTCCTCGGAGGGTAGCGCTGGCTGGCAGGTGGCCGGTATGGCGCCGGTGGTGGTGGGGGCGGTGTCTGGCGGCGGAACTACGGCGGTGCGAAGTCTTCACGTGGGCGCGACGGGAGAGCGTTACGCCGCGCTGCAGCAGCGTAGCTCATCGCTTGTGGCTCACGCTGCACTGGTTCAGGTGCGCCCAGAACTTGCCGGATTTCCTGGCGCACGACGTCGGCCATCGGCTGCTCCTGAGGCTGCGAAGTTGGCAACAATTTGCGCAGCTCCTCCCGAACGATTGCTCGGATGGTGTCGCGCAGGTCGTCGGGATGCAGTGCTTGAACCCTCCCCGTAGGTCGTCGAGGGAATGCGGCGGTTGTACTGGCTAGTACGCATCTCCAGCGCCTTCTCGATCGTCGTAGCCTCCGAGACAAATTCCGTGACTGTCTTTGGTGGGTTGCGTACAAGGCCGGCAAACAGGTCTTGCTTAACCCCACGCATCAAGAAGCGAACCTTCTTTTCTTCGGACATGGTTGGGTCAGCGTGGCGGAAGAGTCGGGTCATTTCCTCCGCGAAAATGGTGACGCCTTCGTTAGGAAGTTGCACCCGTGTCTCCAGCAAGGTTGCAGCCCTTTCCTTTCGGACGACACTCGTGAACGTTTCCAAAAAAGTGCCGCGAAAGGTGCCCCAGGTTCGAAGAGTGGACTCCCGATTCTCGAACCAGGTCCTAGCTGCGTCGTCCAAGTAAAAGTACACGTGGCGCAGCTTGTCGTCGGCATCCCAATTGTTGAATGTGGAGACCCTTTCGAATATCTCAAGCCAGGTTTCGGGGTCTTCACTTTGAGATCCGTGAAACGTCGGCGGCTCTCTGGGTGGCTGCATCACGATTGCCGTGGGAGGCACTGCGGCCGTCATCGTGCTTGTTGTCTTCGTCGCTGGGGCCAGGATCTTGTCGGGTAGGGGGTCCGTATTCTGGTGGGAGACCTTGTCGCCTGCGGCTGGCTCGCTGCTCAGTGTTGACGTCGGTGTCCCCTTGGCGTTGTGGGCTTGGCTCACGGCTGGAAGGGGGGCGTTCGGTACATGGACCGGGAAGCACCTCCACCAGATGTCACGTGGGTGTGACGTCGACGAAGGCAGCAGGCGACGTGTTTTAAGATGAAACTGTTTATTAGGCCGAACTTGTGGCCGGTAAACGGAAAGTAAGATTACAGCAATACACGCTGGCACTGATAGCGGCGAACAGAGCGTCGGCCGTCGATCAAACTGAACATCGTTGGAGCGCGCCGGCTTTTATGCATCACGCGTCGAACATTCTAGCCTTATCACAGGTCATTGCGCAAGCTCTGGAATAATCTCCAGTGGTCGCGTCTTGCGCGCAATCTTAACAAAACGATCTACAATAATCGCGAAGGTTCCAGAACAATAAGGCGCGGTTTGAGCTGAGCTTTGCTGACGGTCTTTGTGGGCGAAAACCGAATACAACAAAAGTGAAAATAAGAATAGCGCGTGGCAGTATCCTCCTCGCCACTTACTTCTTCATAAAACTCGGGGACAATGTTAGCACTAATCGCTGACCCTATGATGATTTCGCGCTTTTTAGCTACACGCTGTCATCTCCGCTTTCGCTGTTAAAAACGCACATGAAGGGAAATCAGTTGATCGCGCACGATAGTCTATGCGAGGCAAGCTAGAACGGGCGCGCGACTGCATGGCAAAGCAGGGTGAGGAGACGATTCACGACCGATATCCCTCGTATACGGACCAATGGAGAGCTTATTTCTTCATGACGTCACGTGAACAGACTGCTGACGTCATGAATTGTGCCGTAAGGACGCGGCACACGCCAGGAGAGAATAACGCGCTCGTTTTTCGTATTTTCGGAGGTTGTTTAGGGGCCCTTAAACAAAAACGTCGACATATTTTTATACAAATTGTATACTCTCAGCTTGGATTGTATACGGACCATACTTCGAGCTATGCGCCGTGGCTTCGCTCACGGGCACGCAGAGAGAGAAGGAGAGAGAAAGAAAAGAGTAAAGACTTTTGTTTACAGGAATAGCAGTGAATTCTTCCTGGATGAGTCGGAACCTTCAGAAACGGGAGCGAAAGCGTCGAAGCTATACATTCTTCTTCTTCAGGACAGTCTTCCTTTTCTTCTCGGGCGAGAAAATAACGGCTCCTTAAAAACGCCTCCTCTTCCTCAGTCGCGGAAGCCACGCAGCTCACACATTCCTCGCGTCCTGCGCGCTAGGGTCGTCCAAGACAAAACAAACAGACACGGAATATGCCGGTGGGTGTGCGTGCGCGCTCCGCTCGCTTTCCTGCTTGCGTAGTGTGCGTCATTACCACTCCGCAAAACCGCGTGGCATCTTCCTTGGCGTTCGTTCGTTCGTCACTGCTTGAGAGTTTAGCTGTAGCGTATAGAATGGCGGCGTGGCCGGGTCGCGCAAGTTGCAGCATTTATGACCTCCCGGAGTGCCGTAATTCAGCGCTGACGGGACGATACTTGAGAGTTGCGAGGTCCTTTTTCTCAGTCTTTTATTTTTTTCTATTTTTCTTCCTCGGGACGAGCGCGGCGCACGACGAAGCTAAGCTCACTCGGGTGTACCCCGAGGACGAGTAATTTGTAAGGGGTCCCGCTTCGCGCGCACGGTGGTGGCAAAGTTGTGGACCGTGCTTTCTTTCTGTCTTTCTTCTTTGGCGGAGCACTTTTTTCTTTTTTCTTCCAGTTGTATCTCCTTTCGCTTTTGCTCCACATTGCCAGCAAGCGCGACCCGAGAGTCTCAAAAAAGAAGGGGAGTTCGCTGCCGCCGATGTCGACGACGAGGAGAGAAGTACAAAAGTTTACTCTGGTGCGAGAATGCACGCTCGGAAAATAGGGGTGGGGACGGCGACTAAAAGAAAAGCACCGAAGGCCGTACTAATACTGATAATAACAAGAAAAAAGCGGACTTTCCCAAGACGAGTGCCGCCAGTCAGGCGGTAAATCACTTGTTGCTCACAAAAAAACCTTTCTCACCCTCCAGTTCTCTCTTCTTGTCTAAAGGGGGGGGAGGGGGGGGGATAGGGCCAGCCTGTACGGCAGCCAGGCGATGACGTGCGCTCGAAGGCATGCGCGCGCGAGTGCACTGCAGAAAGCGACGCCTAGTGGAATGTTTTGTCCCAAGCGTGGTGCGTATAGATGCACGTGGGAGGCAGTAAGTGTTTGTGTAGTATAGTGGATGTGCGGATGGCGGTGGTTAGTATCACCACTGACTGCGCGTGGCGTTATAAATTAACCGCTAGACGTCGCCGCTGAACTGTACTTCGAAGAGTGTTGTTGGTCACGTGATCGTGACACGCCGAAGCCGTGTACGTGTGGGGTCCCGCACTCACTGTGTACTATAGCGCGACGTTATCGGCGCCTTCTTCTATCCGGGCGTTGTGGTTTCTCCGAGGGGGGAGTAAACAGAAAAGAACTTTCTTTCTCGCACTTCGTCGCCGCTAACGCGTGCTCTGAGAGAGCGAGCTAGCTAGCGCGTGGCTCGAATCTGCCAACGCCTCGATTGTGCGTCGCCGGGCGGGGCCCGCCCCGCCGCGTCGCCGTTGCGTGTTCGTAGTATACGCTCGACGACAGGTCGTCGCGAGGAGAAGGCGAGGCGATCGTCGGGCAACGAGTGCGACACGGTTTCTCTCGTGCCGCGCGAACACGGACGTTGACAATCTGCTTTCGCTCTCCGCTTGTCGGGGAGTTTCTGGCTTGTTTGTTTCGCTGGCACCTCTCTATAACACCGCCACGCTTTTCTTCGACAACTACCGTGCCAGTTGTTCTTTTTATTCCATTTTATTTTTTCTCTATCTTTATCGTATGAGCAGGGCCGCGCGAACAGTTCGGAGAGTATCGTATAGGTAAATGTTTTTCAAAGTGCGGGGGCTTTTCGATAAGCCCGTGAGCTATAATCAGTATAGATTACGTTACGGTGAAGCTCACTTTGACGGCACGGCTATCAGCCCTTCGCGAGCTTGAGTGGCCTCCGAGCCTTCGATATATTATCGGGTGCCGCACATGATGCACATTGTCGGGAGTGCCCGGGTATTGAGAAACAACAGGCCGGACACGCAGACTTCTCGTGGGTGAACCGCGATTCGTTGGGCTACATATATCCGTGAATAGACGAAGGAAAATCTGAAGAAATTTCTCCGCTTTCTTACACCAATGCAACGTCCGCCTCGTTTTTTCGTGGTTTCGCGAACTTCAGATGCGCATATATATTATGTGCTAACTTCTGAAACGTGGTGGATGACAGGGAACTGCCAAGTGATTAGAAGTGATATTCAGTGCATTAAGTGATGAACTTGCGAAATAAACTGAATTAAGGATGGTATGAAGTGTATCAAATGAGAATTAATGAATAAAATTAATGTGAATTACAGTGAAGGAAATGGTCAATGTAGTTATCCTATGCAAGTGAATACAATGTTAAAGCGAATGAGCTAATTGCAGGTCAATCAAATGTGATATTTCACCAGTGCATCAAACGTTCAGTGAACCAAATGTAACGTTTTGAACGACTCGTGAAAGCAGAGGCTTTCGCCTGTGTTCTCGTTCACGTTAGTTAAAGGGACTGTAACTTTCTTTTTTTTTTTTTGCTTCTAATTGATTTCAGCGTCCATTTTGACTTTCGTCTCTTTGTCAGATAACGCAGCTGAAGATTGCCAGCAACCCTTTCGCCAAAGGTTTCAGGGACTGCGACGCAGAAGACTGGTGAGTAAGATGCACGAAATTTGTTTGCGTGAAATTCGAAAAACCGTGTTTTTCACATTTGCTATAACTTTTAGTTCTTCGGGTTATCTCGAAATGTATTTGGTGCCACCCCGTTTCGATAGCATCCCTGTAGCTATAGTGGGGCGATAATGTTCACTAGAGAGTATCATCAACTTACAATAATTTATTTTACAGCGAAAGCTGTTATGAGATCACAACAAAGGTGCCGTAGTTGTCCGTAGCCGCCGCCGCCGGTGTCCGTAACCGCTATCGCACGGAAATAGGGAAAAAAATAAGAAAGAATATCCAGAATGGAACAAGGTTTGAACCTTGTTCCATTCTGAGCGGTACCCAGGTTTGAACCTGGGTCCGCTCCGTGCCAGCCCAGTGACCCAGTATTCTACCACTGAGCCATGCCGGTGCTCGAAACTCCTGCGCACTAAACCCTATACAAGTGTTATGTCGGGAAGGTACCGCGTTAACATGCACAATATAACGTGGTAGAAGGGTAAAATAACAACCACGCGTCACAGAATGCTAATTGTGGAAGCAGGCGTCCCACAATATGGAATTGCATTACGAGTGGGTCGTTGAATGCTTCCAACTCATTACAAAGGGATCAGCCATAATTATTCAACATCATCAGCCACCGAATCAATTAACGGAGTAGTGGGTACAGTCGCCCAAATGTTTAGCTATCCCGCGCAGCGCGGCGACTTTTCTGTGTGTCAGCGCCCCGTGATGGAACGAAGTGCCGAAAAATTGTTTCGTGGGCATGTGGTATGTGGGCATGCACTTACCCTCACCATTTTTGTAACTTAATTCAGTCATACGGCGAAGATACACAGAAAAGATCGCCGCTCGCGAAGAATAGCTAAAGATTTGGGCGACTGTACCTTGCAAGCGTACTTGTTAGTAGCTCCAAGAGAGTTTGCAAGGGGTTCTAGAAATGGCGCTCTTCCAACTTTCGCTGTGACCGTGCTGCGCTTTCCGCGCAGGCCTGGCGTTTCTTTCTCTAAGCACATGCTGGGCCTGTTGCCGCTGAGTAATAATAATAACATCTCGGGTTATACGTCCCAAAACCACGATGTGATTATGAGGGACGCCGTAGTGGAGGGCTCCGGAAATTTCGACCACCTGGGGTTCGATAACGTGCACTGACGTCGCACAGTACACGGGCTTCTACCATTTTGCCTCCACCGAAATGCGACCGCCGCGGCCGGGATCGAACCCACGACTTTCGGGTCAGCAGCCGAGCACCGTAACCACTGATTCCACCGCGGTAGACCACGCGCGACTGCTACCTTTTTGATAATGACCCCCGCCCCCCTCACCCAAAGGAAGAAAAAAAAGAAGAAAAATTGATTAGAAATGTAACGGACGCCGCAGTGGAAGGCCCTAATTATTTTGGCTTTCGGGACCTTTTGAACGTACTGTGAGCGCTGACTGTGTAGTTCATCATCTTCACCAGTGCATACAAATCATCGTAATCATCATCATCGTTTGTATAGTGGGGTGTTCTGTCTTTGGATCGCGCGCTTGTGTCGTAAATACGAGCATAGTACCAACGTACTGGACCTAAGTACACGAATATTAACACTTTATAAGGCAGCCGACATTACCTGGAATCGAACCCATGACGTCGTACTCAGCAGCGGAACTCCATCGGCCACAAAGCCATGGATGGAAAGCTGCCGGATACGGGGATAATTACCGCAGCGGAAATGAAACGCTCGGCGTCGTGCTCTTTCACACCTCGATCGCATTTCCGCAGCAAAAACTTCTCGTCTGAGTTTATTTTCGGGTCATCCTCCCATATATATTAAGTGACAGCTGCGGCGCGTTTCGTTGTGCGCAAAGCAGTCGCGATCCGTCCCCGAAGACGGCATCTTTGAGGGATACGGAGACGTGCCCGCTTTTTATGTCTTCGAGCTTCATGCGAGCGAAGCGCTCTTAAAGCGGTCGTTAAAAGACCGCTATCAACTACCGCCTTTCGAGAGCTCCTCTATATACCATGTACGCTGAAGAAGGGACTCGGCGGCGACTTCACAAGCGAGATATCGCGCTCGAGTGTCTTTCCCCCTTCCTGAGGAGCATAGCTCGCGTATATCTCGCTTTCGGAAGCAGAAGCACGCTGCTGTACGGGACGTTCGGGAACTCTCCTCGATCAAGCTGGCCGTGAAAAGTGATGCTTCGCGCTAAGTATACGGAGTAACTGCTATCCGTGGCTTCCGCTTCTAATGCGTGACCCATATTGTAAAGAAATTTACGAGCGATTAAAAGAAGAAAAATGACGGCTGTTCTGTCTTCGCAAGCGGTTGCAGCGCATGCCTTCATGCACCGAGTGTAAATCTTGGCAGGTTCAAAGAGCGTACCCTACTTCAGTAACATAGTATTCCTAAAGCAACGCACACATCGCTTCAATGTTTCTAAAGGAGCAGCTGCTCTTTCCGCGTCATGCAATACCGTCCACACGCCGTAGATAGATTGAACTGCCTGCAAGTTATAAACGCAATGTAAATGCACTCTCTTGTCTGCGTGTTGGTCTAACGAAGAGGCCATAGCAAATCGCTGCGCGAAGGCGAAATTGTTGACAACTCAGCGCAAGACTACGTGGGTTCGAGGTCCTGAGGCCTTCGTGTCGCAGTGGACATAAGGCAGGATGATGATGATGATGATGATGATGCATACTGATAATGTTCATCAGGATACACCAGTGGCGTAGCCAGTGGGTGGTTTAGTGGGTTAAACCCCCACACCCAACCACACACACACACCTACTTACATATTGTGCGTCTATATATACGCTCACACGTATACAATAACACGCACAGATATACATAAAGGGGCGGACTTCCTTCTCCCCTTCCAAAGAGTTTCTGGCTACGCCCTTCTGAAGCCCTTTCCTCTACTTTGCGGGGTTCCGCAGAACTGCATATGACATGCCAAATCTCATAATCCTAACTTACTGTGAGCGAGAAGTGACAGGCTATGCAGGTATTCCCACGCAGGCCACATCCATCTTCCTTTCCTGAGCTCATAAGCCTTCTTCGTTAATTAAACCCAGGAGCGTCCCTCCTGGCGTGGCTGAGATGCTGGGTCACCACCACCTACCTCCTCCGGTGAAGATGCCCAAGGTGCACCCGCGGCCATCGTCCATCCAGCAGCTGCTGCACGGTGTGGGCCACACGGCGGCAGCGTACACCAAGACCGAGAAAAGGTGAGCGCGTGTGTTGTCCCACGATACTTTCAGCTTCACCTATACTGCTGGACACAACCCGCTAAATTTATATTTAATGAAGACGGTACAGGTACATGTATAGCGCAAGCCATGCATCTGGCACAAGTGTTTTGCTGCACAGTTAATGCTCATTCACACATGCGACTAGCGCCGGTCGCGCGACCATTTGCAACTGGCGACCAAGGAGTGACTCAAGATGACCGATGTTCACACCATCTAGTGCGACCTGTACCCGTCGCCACAAGGAGTTCGCGTCTGCATGCACTGCCTCGAGACATGAGCTCAAGTGCTGTTCCTGTGCACCTGATCGGTTAATAGGTTTGCGACAGCAGTCGAACGTCTAAATAATTAATGAAGATGAGCCTGAACTCCACCCCCTGCCGCACACCCTTTCATTTCTCGCTGGCTCCCATCTTCACTACTGCAAAAGATGGGAGCCGGCGAAGCCATGGCGGCTGCGGCTTCACGTCGTTTTGGCGCCCATTCGCGCTTCTGTGCGCCTCCTTGGCGCTCCTTCAGTCCGCCTTTTTCATGATGGCCCCGGCGCATGCGCCCTTCCCCTAGCGGAAAAGTCGCGAAACGTCACTTCATCTCGGAGGCTTTGCTTCTTGTTATACCGGTTGTCCCAGCCCCTACCAACACTCCACCAAAATGGTAGAGGGCAGCACAGGAAAATGTGAGAGGCAGATTCCCGTTCTCCTTCCTTCGAGCGAACGACACGCGTCCATCCCGTAGCTAGTCCAAAGGTCAGCTGCTGATAACAGCGCTACTTCTATCTCTACGTCACGAGACAAAGACGCACAGCGATTGGTGGGAAGTGCCTCCGACGAGTATCGCGACACTTGTGAAACAGGCATAGGTGGTGGCTAGGAGAGCTGAAAATTCTTGGTCAGCGGGTCGTTTTCTCCGCGGACGCGAACTTTCAGCACTAGCCATATACAGCCTCGATGTAAGAACAAACAATAGCAGCCGAAACGAGCACGAGCGATTCCAACGACGCTGGTGCCGCAACGCAGCTTACAACTGCCAGGGTTCGACACAATAGATCTCGAGTGCTATTTTCTAACCTCCGGGAGGACCCGTTATTCCGGGTCAACCAAAATAAAGTCGTTCCTTTCGTTCCGACCTCCTTTGTCTAACTTCGAAACACAGAGCGAAAGACATGGGTGTACACCCGAGGTCTAGAACAAAAGTGAAACAATTACTCAACAAAAAAGCGACAGACAAACAAAACAACGAAGAAAGTGCCACTTGTTTTTTTTTTTTTCTCAGCAGACTCATCGAACCGCAGCCACGCATAGCCACAGCGGTGGTCTTACGCAACTCTCCCTCCTCGCCTCCTTTTTCCAACCTCCTCGCCACACAGTCCGGATGCTTGCTTCCTCGGCCGAGACGAAAGGATGCGGCGTAAATTATACGGCGATCCTCCAAGCGCACTAACGGTCTCAGGAACAGGCACTAAAGTAACGACCGGGGCAGGCCACTTTTTCAAACGCCACATACACGATACGCTACTCTCCTCCTCTTCCTCCAAGCCCTCTCTCTCTCACTCTCTGACGTAGGTAACTGCCTGCAAACCTCGGAACGACCTCTCCATCTTCCCGGTGATGCCTTCTCCTCTTCTCCTTTTCTTTCTCTTCGCTTGCAACCCCCTCCTCGTCAGTTATTAATTGTACCCTTCACGGGCTTGCTTCTTCCTCTCGCTCTTCTTTCACTCTCTCTCTCTCCGTCTCCTTCATCTCGTCTCGTTATATACACTATACGCGCAGCGCACTGAGCTCGCCGATAGGGCGCGCAAAAACAGAACACATTCATCACGCGAAGAGCAAGAGGAAGATAGCTCGAGAAAAAAAAAAGAAAGAAAGAAAGCAGAAAAGAAACAAGAAACGGTGGGAGAAAAGGCGCGACAAACCGGAGCGGCGCTGCGCTATATCCACGTGGAAGAAGAAGAGTCGAGCGCCGTGCCAATGTTAGCATTCCAGCTGAGAAACCGTTTTCTTTCCGCTTCTTGTGTTTCAGTGAGCGCGCCGCATGCAGCGATGCCGTGCGTGCGCTTCGTACCGAGGAAGAAGAGGGGAGGAATCGTAAAGGAGTGGCAGAGCGAAGCGGTGATGAAGAGGAAGGAGAGAGAGTTGGTCCACTTCGTGCGTGCGAGGGTGGGCGTGTCAAAATAAGCGGAGCGAAAGGATTCGTTTTACAACCGCCGACGACAGTACGTGTTCAGTCATAGAGAACTCGCGGAACCCTTCACGTGGCCCCCGATAACTTAGTCGACATCCGGAGTTAACACTGTTATGCCGAGTCCGTGGTCGTTGGTTCGATTCCCGTTCTCGCTGGGACTATGTTCTACCTAGAGACGCAATAAAAGAAAATGAAAAGGTTCACGTATTTAAAATGAGGTCGAAGCTAAGAGGCTGTGCTCATAGGCGTGCGCACGAGGGGGGCAAGGGGGGCGGCCGCCCCCCCTAGATACCTCAGGGGGGGGGGGGCGCAATGTCTGCCCCATACGTTGCCCTAATATGGAGGGGGGGCGCGACTATGATTCTACGCCCCCCCCCCCCTCCTGAAGGGAAACCCTGCGCACGCTTATGGCTGTGCTGACCCGAAGGTCGCGGGTTCGATCCCGGCTGCGGTGGTCGCATTTCGATGGAGGCGAAATGCTATAATAGAGGCCCGTGTGCTGTGCGATGTCCGGCGCACGTTAAAGAACACCGAGATGGTCGAAATTTCCGGAGCCCTCCACAACGGCATCTCTCATAATCATATTGTGGTTTTTGGACGTCAAACCCCAGATATTATTATTATTATTATTATTATTATTATTATTATTATTATTATTATTATTATTATTATTATTATTATTATTATTATTATTATTATTATTATTATTATTATTGAAGCTAAAGGGCTGCTACCTTTACATCCGTGGCCTTCCTGTGATGTCCAAAATGGGAGCATCTTTAGGTTCGCTCTGACTTTACACTAACACCAATTAACCAAACCAGTCAGCAGCTTGTTGAAAGCTCTAGGACGACAGAAACTTGAGCCAGCTGGTGGGGAATCCATCATGAAAGAAGGTAGGGTCCGCAAGAACAAGAACACAAGAGAAAAGAAAACAGTGTTTGTCCTTGCTCGCGTCTCTCATGTACATACGTGTTTGACCGACTTAGCTTCTTTCGTGACAAAACTTTACTTAGCCTCTACTTCCTGCGATTTTTCTTTTACGCTGGACGGAGACTTTTCACACAAGTTTCTCTCTGAAATTCAAAGACTGTCTGTAACGAACGTATATGAACTTTACGAATGAACACTATGAGTCTGCTATCTCAAGACTGTTTAACGCTGTACGGGGTTGCAAGAAAATGTTCTAAAAGAGGAGAGAAATACACAGAGAGAAAGAAAGTAGCAAGGCGTTTTCAGTTTGCTCGCCTAAGGTTTATTATAATCGCGTGTACGGTATACACGATTAACTTCAATTTGTATGACCGCCACTAATAAATCTCATCATAACCTCACGATAACCTGTTACATAAGGTGGGCAGAGCAGGCCCGGAAGACGTTGTCTTCCAGATCTATAGCGTACCGAAAAATTTTCTTTCCTCTTCTTCTCTCCTCCCCCCCTTTCCTGCCCTTACTCCATCCCAATTGTAGGGTAGCTAACCAGACAATTGATTTAAAGGGGGGGGGAGGGGGTATTCTGTGAGATGCCACTATAGGTGGACTGTCCACTCAAGCGCACGCTGATTGGCTAGGGCTGGCCTGACGGCCCTGACGACTGGCGCCCGTTAGCCAGCTCTCGAGCTCTGTCCAGTCAGCGCGAGCTGTAATGACTTAGTGCCGTCCACTTAGTGGAGCGTTAAGGAATAGGCCGACCACCGTTGGCGTAACATCTCCGCATTTTAACTCTTTTAAAGCGAAGCTTTATATGGCTAGGCGAAAGGAAAACCCGGTGGTCCTGTGTACGCGAAAAACTTCTATAGCGCGTTTGTGCCATGGAAATTTGGCAAGCCCCAATGCTCACCGCTGCTCCACTAAAAATGAAGGGAACAACACACGGGCGGCAAACACTAATTGAGATTTCTGGACAGATGTAACCAGGAAACTGACAGGATGCATAGTGCATTCACCTAAGACGACTCAAAGGCGAGAGCCATCCTCTTTTCCTTCTCAGTCGATGTATAAGGGAGCAGGGAACACGAGCCGTGTCTTCACGTGCTAAGGTCCCTGTATCACGTGCTACTGCCAAGCGCCGTCTTCATTTACTTCTCTTGAGGTCGCGCGCTCTCCGGTTTTGTTCGCCGCCCAAAGGGAGGGCGCTAAGACGGCATCGTGTGGCGTTACGTCACGTGATGCCACGCCAGAATTTGTGACGTCATGATGACGTCATCACGTGGTGATTTTTTGCATCACTCGTCCCCAAGATCGTGGGAGGGTCGCACCCGACGGTCAAATTACCCGTTTGAGGAGGCATCCAAGGCTTTCCCCTTAATAATTGAGAAATTATTTAATGAACCGTCGGGATTAACCTAGTGATGAATACCGGGGCCGTGCGTTTCAGTTTCGCCGATTAACCATCTGTGCGCAGTGCTTTATTATAAGGTCCATTCTCTTCCCTCCTCTCCGATGCACGCACGAGCCATATATCTCTCCGTCTGCTCTGTATATACAACACGTCATGCCCTGCGGCATCACCTCGACGGCGCAGAAGCTTTGCACAGCGCTCGCGCTGCGGCTTTTCGCAGCGCTCGAGCTTATTCATCATTCGCAAGCGGCGGTAGCACTTTTGTGGGACAGGAAAGAGAGAGGGAGACTCTTGGCTGCTGTGCTGGAGCGGCTCGAGCGCGGAAGCGTTTGCCGCGTAGACGGCATCCAGACAAGAGGACTCGATTTATCAGCCGCTGGTCGCCCCCGTGACGGTAGTCTGCAGCTCGTTAGCGTGGTGCGCTTTTGAACTGAATCTTTGTGGGGTGGTGCGTGCGCGCCGCGCGGGAAAGCGCCCCAAGCGAGCCGCGAAACGCTCCCGCGCACGCCACGGGCTGAGGCCTATATGTATACTATTCATTAGCTAATATAACTGTACTGTGAATTATACACCACCCTGGCTTTCAGTTATCCGTTTCGTCTCTTTCTCTGCCTATATTGTCAAGTTGCTTTTTAGCAGTTGAGGCGACAACTGCTTTCTCACGGCAAAAGAAAATACAAAGCGTGAACACTGAACACTGCTGTTCTCCGTGTTCAGCCGCCGCTGTTTTCTCTGCGGAATTTTCGAAAGATGGGATCTATCGTTAGATTTTAGCGAAAAAGGCCAAAAGAAACTGCTCGCGTTTCGTGTGGCGGCCTCTAGAGGTGGTGTGTTCGTCATGTGAGTGTGTTTAGGAGCACACGTTTGGGGGGCCAGTTGGTGCATTCTTTCAATAAGAAAGGATTGCGCAAAAAACACAGCACATCAATGAAAGAGACTACGACACCTGCGCAATCTTGCAACTGTTTTATTCACACTTTAAGCGAGTGAATATATAGGACTGAGAGAGAGCAAAAAACGAGAAAGAGTGTATAAGCACGCCCTTGATTGCTATTTATAAAAGTGAATGTGCGTTTTTACATGCATTGTGCTAAAACACGGGCTATAATCGCCTATTTTCTTTTTGCAGTTTGATCTGCGCATGTGGCGGTCCCTTCTTTCTCGTTTTTTGCCCTCTCTCAGTCCTATATATTCACTCGCTTAAGGTGTGAATGAAACAGTTGCAAGATTGTGCAGGTGTCGTCGTCTCTTTCTTTGATGTGCTGTGTTTTTTGCGCAATCCTTCCTTTTTGAAATGTGAGTGTGTGTTTAGGTGTGTGTGCACGCGCGTGTGCACGGGGACACACGGCGTTTGTGGTGTCGTGACTTCTTTCTTGTGTCCGTGTTTCCACGCCCTGCCTTTTAGAACGTTGAGTTTTGCATATTCCTGATCCATACTCATGTCTTCTCTCTGTCTCTTGTCGATTCTTTGCTTCTTGATAGTGATGATCTCCGTGCTGACGATCAGCGCACCATATACGAAGGAGATAACAGCTTGCGGAGTGGTATACGCACAAGGCGGTGAGAGTGCACGCGCGATATGCGTGATAGAAGAAAACGGTCTCGCTACTTCTTCGCTGGTTCACGGTGAAGTGGTGCACGGAGTTTTCGTGGTGCAGAGATTTGGAGCCCCGACCGCCGCGAGACCATTTAGAGTAGCCGAGCACTTAGCCGCATTCCATGCGCCGAGGCAGCGAAGACGAAGTCGGCTACACGGCGAGGAGCTCGAGCTCGCATCCGTCTCTGTCGGAAGGGGAGGAAAGTGGGGAAGGGCATGGGGGGTTTAAAGAGGGGTGTAAGGGGGGGGGGTTGGGGGGGGGGGGGGGGGGTTGCGACCGGCGGTTTGGTTCCGTGCCTGGCTGTTTCCGCCTTGTAGGGTAAGGGGGGGGGGGGCCCTCCCTTTGCCCGAGACGTCTGCCAGCGCCGAGGTCGTCGCTTCACTTCGCACTCAGGCGCGACCAGCGTCGCCCTCGGTGTTCTCGCCTTCCATTTTCGGTGCGCGCCAACCGATTCTAGCACTGTTATCGTTAGATAAGTACGGGCGCGATCATTTTCGTTGTTCGCTCGAACTATGCAGGGTGTCCCCCAGCTTACGTTCGCCGAGGTGTTGTTTGTTTTGGCATTAAGGCGAAAGCCTTAAATCATCAAACGCTAAAATTGGCCGTCGGCGCGGCGAGGCGTCCCGCGTAGACGGTATCAACACGAGTGATGCGAAAGAGGGGATCATCACGTGAAGACGTTATCATGACGTCAAAGATTGTTAAAATTTGTGATGTCATGATGTCGTCAATTCAACTGTCCTATCCATATTGGTGGTGGCTGTGCCGTCCTTGTCCCTTAGTGCATACATCCAGTTTTTGTCTATGACCAGTTTTCTCTTGACAGCTTTGAGGCTTCGTCCGTTCTTTAGAGCATGCTCAATTCTCTCCAATGTTATACTTTCTTATGTCGGCTACCTTACATCTATTTATTAACTTCGAAAGCTCTGTCAGATCTATTTTGTCTGTTGTGTTTAAGGCTTTCATGCTTTGACTTTTCTTAATGAGGTTTTTCGTCTCCTGGGAGAGCTTGCCAGTGTCCTGTCTAGTGACTGTTCTTCTGACTTCCATTGCAGACTCCTTAATGATACTTCATCGCGTCGACGCTAAGGTCAGTTTCCTCGGTTAGGGCCGAGTATCTATTCTGAAGCGAGACCCTGAATTCCTGTAGTTTCCCTCTCAGCGCTAGCTCATTAATTGGCTTCTTGCGTATCAGTTTCTGCCGTTCCTTCCTGAAGTTAAGGCGAATTCAAGACCTTACTATTCTACGGTCACGGCATCGGACCTTGCCAACAACATCCGCACCCTGTACGATGCCCGGGTGTGCACATAGTATGAAGTCTATTTCATTCTTAGTTTCGCCATTACGTGTTTTCTTTATTGTTCTTTTTTTTTTTTTGTAACCAGCGATTCGCTGATGAGATTGCATTGATGGGTAACTCAGGGGACGAATTACAACTCATGATTACTGAATTGGAACAAGGAAAACCAGAAGAGTATAGTTCTGAAAATTAATATGCATAAAACTAAATTAATGTGCAGCAGTCTCGGGAAGAGAACAGCGCTTTGCGATAGGTTGCGAGACATTACAAGTTTTAAATGAATACGTCTACTTAGGACGGGTAGTAACCGCGGCGCCGAACCATGAGAGTGAAATAACTAGAAGAATAAGGATGTGGTGGAGCAAATTCGGCAAGCATTCTCATATCATGAATGGTAGTCTACCACTATCCCTCAAGAGGAAGGTATATAACATCTGCATATTACCGGTACTTACCTACGGAGCAGAAAACTGGATGCTTACAAAGAGGGTTCAACTGAAATTGAGGACGACGCAGCGAGCAATGGAAAAGAAAATGATAGGTGTAACCTTAAGAGACAGGAAGAGAGCAGAGTGGGTCAGGGAACAAACGGGGGTTAAGGATATCATAGTTGAAATCAAGAAGAAGAAATGGATATGGGCCGGGCACGTAGCACGTCGGCCGGATAACCGCTGGTCATTAAGGGTAACTGACTGGATTCCAAGAGAAGGCAAACGCGTGAGGGGGAGACAGAAAGTTAGGTGGGCAGATGAGATTAAGAAGTTTGCGGGTATAACGAGGCAGCAGAAAGCACAGGACCGGGTTGATTGGCGGAACATGGGAGAGGCCTTTGCCCTGCAGTGGGCGTAGTCAGGCTGATGATGATGATGAATTCAGATAATTACAAGAAAAGGATTAAAAATATCACGTGCATGATCACACGAGAAGCCCGCTGATACAACTGATTCGTATGATTCAGATATATTCACATTCTGCGAGTGTGGGTGTGTAGCCCTGTAGTAGGAAATGAGTAAACTGTGCTTAGAACAAAATATGAACCATTTTGGGAGAGTAGTTGGCCACCACTCTTACAAGTGCAGTGAATATGATCACTGGCTGGCGAAAAAGTCATGGGAACATTTACACATTGTGGCAACCTTACAAGCCTAAGCCTTAAGTTTTACTTTACATAACCTCCATACTCAATCAGGGCCAGCGATGGACACTTTGATTGTCTGTTCAAGTGGAACCTGCGATAGAAGAACAGGAAAGGGCAGATGAACACAAATGAAACACAGGCGAATCAATGCTCCGCTGTTCGTACAGCATCCACTTGGTACGGAACTGGCTTTGATTGAGCGCAGCTCTTAGGCCCCGCTCCTTGCGTTGAGCGGCGTCGGCGTCGCCGTTGGCGTTGTAGGTATAACCGACAGAGCGAACGAGTACGAAAGAGAGCGGGCGCTGAGTCTGTCGATATCACGGGCTCTGGCCTCCAACCTCGCTCTCTTCCTCCGTCACACGCGCTGGCCCCTCGTCGGAGCTCGTGCGCATGCAGGGCTGGCACGTGCACTGCGGCTGGCTTCGCTTGTCACAACAGGGCTGTCAGCGTTTCACTTTGTTCGCGGCACCTGCAATGCACAGAGTGGTGTGCGTAGCACTCGAGCGCTGGATGTTTCTGTGGCAATATGTAACGGATGTTACATTCATACAACTGCGGGTAGCCAGAAATTCAAACACATTTGGCTTTGCCCGAACAAGAAGCTGCGCCCAGAATTCGCATTAGGCAGTATCGTAATCGTTTGTGATATTTTTGTATTTTACGCACGCTTTTACTCCGCTGATACAACTCATTCGCGTGATTCAGATATATTCACATTCTGCAACTCTGGGTGTATAGCCGCGTAGTAGGAAAGGACTGAACTGTCCTTAGAACAAAACGTGAATGCTTTTGGGAGAGCAGTTGGCCATCCCTGTTACAAGTGTGTTTAGAATAAGTTTATTCCATCGAAGTACGTGAACATTTGAAAAACGCGTCTATACAACAAGGACAGTAACACACACAAACGACTAAGCACAACGTACATGAAACATAATTACGGATATGTCCAAGTCCACAGCACGTCCTAACACAAGCTATTATGGACTAACACACACACACACTAATCACTATACACAATGTACATGACGATGCATATACATAATATACATAAGTTCACGAGCATGCAAGTATATATGTACATCAGATGTTATGGCGCAGGCTATTTACATAATTGGATATTGACACCATGAAATTTCTATATACAGAAACCCCATGGATACGGGGACACGCACACACAGAAAAAATTACACCATCTCCCGCTAAAGGGAACCATGTGTAGCCCCTTCAGACACGCATTATGATGTACTGTCCGGAAATGTCTAAACTTCGCACAACATAATTCTAAGGTACTCGTTATTACATTCCAAGAAAGAAAATGAAGAAGTATGTTGTTTTTTGCTAGCTTTGCTAATTAATCTTAATTAGCGTATAATTAAATATTTAATTATTCTGCAACCACTCCCGTACAATTTTTTACATAAAAAGAAGCTAAGCTTAGGCTCAAAATGCACACGCAGTTCTTTTTTCGCTCTGCTCATTTTGAGCAATGAAAAATAATACTTAAGAAGTTGGTTCTGGAACGCGGCACGTCCACTGACCCGTCAATCATCCTAGTACCTCCACCAAAGTGATCGCGTGCAGTCATATGCAGCACATTGGGGTCAAGTCAAGACACGTTGACTATGTAGAAGGTTCAATTGATCCTATGCGAAATGTATCTTGCCCTTTCTTTCCCACTAGTCCGCGGAACTGGCAAAAACAAGTCGCGTCCACATATGTGGACGCTGTGTCTGAAAGGGGTAGATGTGAAGCAGCGGGCGCTAACGCTTACACTGGCGGCGGCGTTGACGCTGGCGCTATCGCAGCGTTGCGCAGGAGAGAAAACTGGGGAGGCGCAAATCACGCAGTGATGGAGCGGTGTTTCCTACTGGAACATGCCAATCACTGCTAATGGGCAATGAGAGACAGAAGACTCCGACTGGACACAGAGACCCGCACTCCGCTTTTAGTTAACGCGCACGCTGCGAATTTTTATTGTTCAACAACGCACAGGAGAAATCTCCCACCAGCACCACCTTGGAGGTCAAGATCCATTGCCATATATACGGGATGGCCAGTGAACGGTTGTGCAGCGCGAGCAGTCGGTTTTTTCAACCAAGAAACTCGCTAGCAGACGCTGCCTGCGTCGGCGTCGCGAGGCGAGAGAGGGGGGGGGGGCCTAGGAGAGGAGAGAGAGGGGGGTGATACGCATGCGCAATGGGAGTGTGAACGCCGTGGGCAGGGATGCGTAGAGGAGAGAGGGGGGGAGCGTAGGCGAGGAGAGAGAGGGGGGGACGCGCATGCGCAGTGGGAGTGTAGACGCTGCGGGCAGGGATGCCTAGAGGAGAGAGGGGGGGGAGTGTAAGAGGGGAGAGAGGAGGGGAGGCGCATGCGCAGTGAGGGTGTGGTTGCCGCGGGGAGGGATGCCTAGAGGAGGGAGAGGGGGAGAGGAGGTTTTTTTATTTTTATTTTTTTTGAAAGGTTTGCGCATGCGCAGTAAGGGTGGTCACGCCGGCACACCACCACCACCACCACCACCGGGTTAAGCTTCGCCATAAGATGCTTCACATCTAAAAGTAAATACATACACAAAATATACATGTGGCAACCACTGTGTGATGTCCTGGCTACAAGAACCAGGCCAGGCGAAAATCCAGTCGCACACGACCATTAACCACGGACAGGAAACGGCATGACCACTGCCGCAGAAATTGGAAGACCGATGAAGCATTTATCCAAAATTATTGAAATTACACAACCCCAAGCCTTAAATTTTACGTAACCTCCATAGCCAGTCAAGCCCCCCGATGAACATTTTGGTTGTCTGTTCAAGTAAAACCTACGAGAAAAGTGCGCAACTCAGCCACACCACATGTAAGCCGCTCCTAGCAGATAACCTTTAAAGAGGCACCTGCTAAAAATTAGAATAGAGGAGTGCTTAAACGCTTTCTTGGAAGCTCCAGAGACGGGGAGTGCTTTTGATTGAAGAACAACGAAGCCAACTTGACGAAGGTGGTGCTACACTCAGTCTGTTCTTTTATCTGTTCCGTCGCCGCTGTTACCCCTGTTGCACAAGTGCGGTCCACCACTTCCATTCTCATCTGTCCTGGCCATGGCCCTGGCTATAGTGTACTAGAAAAAAAAAATTGAAGGACACTTTGCACATTCCAAAGTGTGTTCGGCGAAAGCGTGTGACCATTCCACTGATTATGCCATGTCTTTTTTCTTTTACACTCTCAGTGGGATAAGACACAAACCGAATGGGTGCGTGTTTTCTTCTTTAAATTTTTTACCGCGAATCGCAGCGAGACGCGAGACTCATCTTCCTCCGTTCGCATGCGTTAGTATTTTCTCGCGCTTTGCGCATCGTGCAAACGCCATCCGCGTTCCAGCTCTTAAATTGACGGACCCTTTGTAAATTGGAAAGTGTATTCCGTGAACGCCTGGGTCCATTGAGACGGCGTCGGTCACAATGATTGCAAACTCTGGGCACAGCGACGCTACGCAATCAAAGCGTGAGCGCTATAGAGTCCGACGCGACCGGCGTCCGTCTGCGCATCCCGGCGGCCACCTGGCTCCGTGCCAGAGCTCGGATGGACGGACGGACGGACGGACATGGATGGATGGACGGATGGACGGACAGACGGATGGATGTACGGACAGACGAATAGACGGACGGACGGACAGACGGACGAACGGACGCCAGACGGAGGTCGGACGGACACCGGACGGACGTGAGCATGAGACATTCAAGGCTTTCGCCTTAAAGATTACACCATCTCCCGCTAAAGGGAACCATGTGGTAGATGCGAAGCAGCGGGTGCTAACGCTTACACTGGCGGCGGCGTTGACACTGGCGCTCATCGCAGCGTTGCCCAGGAGAGAAACCTGGGGGGGCGCAAAGCACGCAATGATGGACCGGTGTTTCCTACTGGAACATCCCAATCGCTGCTAATGGGCAATGAGAGACAGAAGACTCGGACTGGACACAGAGACCCGCAGTCCACTTTTAGTTAACGCGCACGCTGCGAATTTTTCATCGTTCGACAACGCACAGGAGAAATCTCCCACCGGCACCACCTTGCAGGTCAGGATCCATTGCCATATATACGGGATGGCCAGTGAACGGTTGTGCAGCGCGAGCAGTCGGTTTTTTCAACCAAGAAACTCGCTAGCAGACGCTGCCTGCGTCGGCGTCGCGAGGCGAGAGAGGGGAGGGGGGGAGCGTAGGAGAGGAGAGAGAGGGGGGGGGACGCGCATGCGCAGTGGGAGTGTGGATGCCGCGGGGAGGGATGCCTAGAGGAGAGAGGGGGGAGCGTAGGAGGGGAGAAAGGGGGGAGCGTAGGAGGGGAGAGAGGAAGGGGACGCACATGCGCAGTGAGGGTGTGGCCTCCGGGGGGAGGGATGCCTAGAGGAGAGAGAGGTGGAAAGGAGGTTTTTTATTTTAGATGCGAAGCATCTTATGCTCGGGGCTTTGTCCGTCCGCCGTCCCGCGTCCCGCGTCCGGCCACTTTCATGAAGTAGGGAAGCACCCATTATGCGAACCAGAACACTGTAGTAATATGAAGGCCGTCAACCACTACTACAGTCATCCGTCGGTGTTCTCAAATATCCATTGGAATGCGACTCCTATGCGGTATCTTGGTGTGCCTCTTGATAACTATCGCAATAGCGGCCCACATTGGACATCCGCGATAACTACTATACGTCGAAAGGTGTCAACATGGCAAGGACGAGATCTTTCCATTTTTGCGAGAGCGCAAGCATGCAACATATTTCTTGCATCAAAACTTATTTATGTTCTGCAGGTGTTGCACTGCTCTCGTGTGCACATTCAAGCCTTTCACAGGATATTTGCTTCTTTTATTTGGTGCTCTTCATGGGAACCCATGAGAAGAGACAACCTTTTTCTTCCACTTGGAAAGGGTGGCCTCAGCCTAGTTCATTTGTTTGTGCGACAGTTGGTGTTGCGATTTTTTTTACCTTAAGGACGTGCGTCACCCCTTTCTTTTAGCGGTTCTTCGAAACCGTCTATGTTACCACCTCCCTTTCATTTATGTCACAACAAACGTTGCTAAAGAATCGCAGTTGTGGGGATTCCTAAAAGAAATTGTCGATACTGTCAACTTTTTGAAAGCCAGGTTTACTTTAGAGTATTTATATAATATTGACAGAACAACGCTAACCGCTGCACTTTTGAACAGCCTTTTCCCTGAACCTGTTTATCGACTACCATATTCGCTTTTGTCTGGTCATGATGTATTATTCCGTGTACGTAGAATGTGTATATCTCCAGCAGCTAAAACGTTTTTCTTTAAGCTACACACCTCCACTCTACCAGTGAAGACATGGCTTAATGAAAAATCAATATATGTGCCCTGGACTGTAAATTGTAGGCTCTGTAATCAACCTGAGACGATAGAGCACTGTTTCATCCATTGTCGTGACGCATTTTATTTTTGGGACATTCTAAAGAGAACAATCAGAAAAGACCTCCCTATCACAGCTCATGGTATTAGGTTCCTCCCTTTCAAAAAAGAGCCTCACCAATAATACACCATATGATCTCTTTATGTTATTAGGACTTTATTCGCTGTGGAAAAGTCGCATGATTGACAGACACGCCGAGCCACCACGATCGACGAGGTCTGTCTTCCGAGAAGAAGCTGCTCAAGTGCGCAGTGTTGTTGAAACCTTTGACCCCGTTCCAGAGTGGCTTGCACTTCTAGACGCTTGTGTGTGTTTGCCTGACTTTTGAAGTGCCTCCTACTGTTTGGAACAACGTAGGCGTTGTGCATGTTAAAACAATTCTAATGTGACGAATTATGTTGTGCGTAGTTCGCAACAATTACAGGTAATGATTCCATGCATTAAAGAGAAAAAAAAAAAGTCATGGCCGAGAGCACAGAGAGGCTGCTTAGCAATGTCTGTGGCGTCTGGTAGGTGGTATCTGTCACCCAGGTTGACCCCATTCCTTGATCTTGCTTGCATGTGTTTGGAGGGTGACTGCTGCCGTGAAATGAGAGCGGGAGATCGGGAATTTCATGAAGTAAGGAAGCACCCACTATGCGAACCAGAACATTGTAGTACAATATAAGGCCGTCAACTACCACTACAGTCAGCAGAGTCATGGCCCTAATAAGACGGGGGGCCAGCTTCAATCTGAAGACGACCGCCTGATTTCCCGCAAAACTTCGTCTCCCACAGGACTCAAGTTCTCGGCCTGTCGGCGAGAGCACAGAGAGGCTGCATGCCTAGCAATGGCTAGGCAGGTGGTTTGTGTCGCCCAGGTTGACTCCATTCCTTGATCTTGCCCCCCATGTGTTTGGCGGGGGGGCAAGTCCGTCCCTTCCTTCCCGCGTCCCACACCACCACAGCGCATGCGCGTCCCCTCCACCTCTCTCTCTCCTCTCCTATGCTCAACCCCTTTCTCTACTCTAGGAATCCTCTACTCTACGGAGCGGCGTCCCACAGAGCACGCGCGTCCTCTCCCCCTCTCTCACCCCCCTTTCTCTACTCTGGGAATCCTTTACTCTACGGAACCCACGTCCCGCATCCCCACAGCGCATGCGCGTCCTCTCCGCGCCTCTCCTACGCTCGCCCCCCTTTCTTTCCCCTAGGAATCCTGTACTCTAAGGAGCGGTTCCCGCGTCCCACAGCGCATGTGCGTCCCCTCTCTCTCGTCTCCTACGGTTCCCCCCCCGTTCTCTCCTCTAGGAATCCTCTACGGGGCTTAGTCCTTCCCGCGTCCCACACCACCACAGCGCATGTGCGTCCCCTCCCCCCTCTCTCCTACGCTCACCCCTTTCTCTACTCTAGGAATCCTCTACTCTACGGAGCGGCGCCCGCGTCTGACATCCCCACAGAGCACGCGCGTCCTCTCCCCTCTCTTCTACGCTCACCCCCTTTCTCTCCTCTAGGAATCCTGTACTCTACGGAGTGGTTCTCGCGTCCCACACCCCCACAGCACATGCGCGTCCCCTCTCTCGCCTCTCCTACGGTGCCCCCCCGTTCTCTCCTCTAGGAATCCTCTACGGAGCGGCGCGCACGACAGGTGGTGTGACAGCTGCATACTCCGCTGGGGATGCCACGGTAGTTCCGCGGTATGAAAATGACGGAGCGCGCGCGCCTCATTCTCTCTCTTGTGCAGCGCCCGGACCGCTGCCGCGAAATGAGAGCGGCGACGTTCCTCCCGCTCAAGCTAATTATCTCCGTCTTCTCTTATACATTCTCATTTATCCTCTCAATAAAATTCCCGCTCAAGCTAACCATCTCTCCGCTGCTTCGCATCCACACATGCTTCCCTTTAGCGGGAGATGGGGAAATGTTTTATTTTTTTTAATGGGTTGGCGCATGTGCAGTGGGGGGTGTGGACGGACGGACGGACGGACGCCGGACGGACACCGGACGGACGTGAGCATGAGACATTAAAGGCTTTCGCCTTAATAGTCGTGGCTGCGTTTTGCTCTCCTCTCCGCATCTTTTTCTCCTTCGATCACTTTCTCACGTACGCTGAGCAGTTACCCCTTCGAGGCTTGCAGGAATGTTGTCTTTTCCTCACATCAAGTAAACAGGTGTCTTTTTACATTTCGCTTTCATCGAAATGCGGCCTCCGTCGCCTGGAAACGAACTCGCGTCCTCGACCTTAGCAGCGTGATACAAGTTGGTATAGATGTTCTCTGGTGATACCTTATACCTGCTAAACTACTTGGGTAAGCAACATTGCATTCATTCGATGTCATGATTTAGTTTCCTACCTTATCTTTTTTCTTTAAGGCAATGTATGCCTTCCTGTCCCTCTCCTGTCCACGTTCTGTCCACGTTCTGTCCAGGGGTAGGCGTTCAATTTCTGACGAATTAAGCTACCGTATTCACCCCCGCGCACTACCAGCATTCACTAATTTTAGCTAACTGGTAAGTAAATGCTTCAGCTTCGGGTTGGCTAACTGTTCGATAGTGTCGGCTATCCGCTGCTGCACAGGGATAGCCAGCGGTGTGATCAATCATTGTCAGTGCAATGATCGAGTTTCTTGTCAATTTCTTTTTTCGGTGTAGAAGTTCGTTCGCCGCCCTTTACTTTTGTTTTTTCGGTACTTGTTCCCTATAAACAATTTACTTGGTAAAGTGAAGCGCAATACACGGGACAGAAAGGTGTCCTATTAGTGTAATAGTACACTAAACGGAACTGGATGAATTTTTATTTTATTTTTCTTATGGGTAGGGGGGGGGGGGGGTGGATGGGTGTTTATCATACTTTACGCATGTTGGTGCGTGCGTTTGTATGTGTGCGTGTATACATATGCAAAAATGAAAATTTTCGGGGGAGGGGAGTTTGAACCCCCCTACCCCGTGGCTAAACCAGTGCCAACTGGCATAAACTTCTACTTCTCCAAACAGTGTACACAGATATGACATTCCTCTGATCCGTTCATTCTTTTTTTCTCTATTCGCAGACGAAGACATGGATCAGCTTAGCAACGGCGCGCTGTTCTCTCGCGTGCTGGGTGCCACAGGCGGCGGCCCAGTGTCCTCGTCGTCGGCTGGCCCCGCAAGCTGCGCCGTGGGTCAGGCGTACCCGACCGACCTGTGCGGTTATTCTCAGGCCTACGATAACTACGTGTACCAGATGAAAATGGAGTCGCGCACTTCTCCCTACGGTCGACCCGCGGCCGCTCCGCCGGCAGCCGCAGCCGTAGCCGCAGCCTCTTACCCCGGATACCACCACCACCACCCGGGGACTCCGGCCGGGGCTCAGGCGTATGGCGCCCTCTATCCGCCCCGAGCCAAACAGGCGACGGGGTACGACTATACGACGCGGTGACGCGCGAACCTCCATGGGAGCCTCCCAACGAAAAAAAAGAAAGAGTGAATGCTGTTTTGAGTGCAATTAAAAAAATAATCCGCGCCGAGTCCGTCCATAGGTTGCATGACCAATGAGAAAGCAAGGGACGACAAACACGTTGTACAGGCATTATTATTATTATTTTTTTTTTTCAGAGCGATAGATGAGGACGTGTCGACAAATGGCAGGAACCAGGACCTTCGAAGGAATCCCATGCAATATCAGCGTTTTCAGTGTCTTTTCATCTGTGTTCCTATCTTTCTAAGACCATGATTGTTCTTAACCATACGAGACTTCGCAGTGTGAACGAGCAGGGCAAGAGAGCACAGAAGCGTAGATAGATAAGCGCTTTTATTGCAAAGTCATAACAAATAGGCGTCTTTTTTTTTACTTCTATCGCTTCTTCGCTCGTGCTGTATCTCGTGCTCAAGAATTATATAACAGTTATACCTCGAAAGGATTCCGAAGGAAACCTTTTTCTGTGGCCTTGCAAGTGTCAGACGTGTGCGAATGGGAAGCTCTATACGTTACTTAATTGCGTGGTCAAAACTAACAGCGAGGAGTTAGACATGACCAGCATCTGCACCTTGCTTAAAAATGTGGCCTTCATAAGGAATCAGAACTTCTCTACGCATGCATTTCTGAGTCCTGTCTGTGCATTCGGATGCACGCGTTTCCGAATGGCTGGACAAGTGGCGTATCGTGTGCATCTAGGCGCAGAGAGGCATAGAACTCTGTCGTGACGTCAAGCTACTGTTGACTGCACTACTTTCGCCACATTCGAAAACTGAAACCATTGTAAGTCGTGTAATGAAGTTAGATGACATTGCTGTCCAGACAACTGGTGTCACCTCATAGTGTGTAACCAACGGCTGTATACGGCGAGTCGCAGCAGGAACAACCGGATTGGAAACCATCTCGATTAACTCAGTGAGCACGCATGCTCCCTGCTATGCGAAATTGTCACATAGTGCACGGGTACTAGTGAAACTGTTCTATGTATTCACTGTGACACCTGTATGACTTAGTCTGCATCGCTCAACCTTCGGAAACAGTAACAGCTGTTTTGTGATAGCCATGTGACTGGTGCACGACATCTCGCTCTCGATGTTACGAAACTACACCTCTATGCTAATGTGCCCACAGACGTGCGTAAGATTCCCCATCAGGGGTGGGTTCATCGCTACGTCTACGGAGTCACACTAGGGGGTAGATTTTGTGCCCCCCCCCCCTCTTAGGAGACTGGGGGGGGGGGGGGCGCCCCCCTTGCAACCCCCCCTCCCCCCTCAGTGCGTACACCTATGAATGTGCCTGTGAAACCTCCCGTACGTTCTGTTTTTGTGTGCAATAGCATAGTGCAGTAAAATAACTATGTGTAGCCTTTACATTACACGGTTCACATCAGCGGTCCCTGCCTATGTTTCGGCCGTAGGGATAAGAATGCAATAATATATCCAATGTGTATAGAGTGAATGTGCGTGCTATGCTCACATAAAAGGTGTCTTGCAATACATGTTCGTTCGTCTACCCTGCAGGGACAGAATGCAGGATGTCGCAACACAGTTACTCGCGGCTTAGCAGCCGAATTTGTGCCTTATCTTCCGTTACACCGTTGCCTTCGCTGCCGCAAATTTTTTTGTATGTTTTACAGAGTGCATCGTCGATAGTTTGAATCTCCAGGACACGCAGGCTGTTGCGAGGACGTGCATCGGTTCTCGTTTACGTCGTCGTAACAACGTTATTGTGATTGTACAGGCTCAAGATGCGAAATTAAAGTGTATATTGCCGTAAGAGTGCGCAGTGTTGTTCTTAAGGTCAACATGGTACGGAGTACTGGTATAATATTTACTTCTGGGACGTCGCTACAGTGGCTAACGTCGCCTATGGATCTACATGATGATGGTGATGATGATCGTATGGACACGATCACGTGCGCCTTTACAGCAAGATAGTGGAGAGGAGTTCGCCATACAAAGTCCCGTACTCCCGTGTTTTCATCATGGACGAGGGAAAATGACTAGGTAGGCGGGAGCACGGTGTAAGGCTAGGACCTTGGCAATGCAACTCCGATTCCCCCCCCCCCCCCCTCCCTCTGCGCTTCCGTTTCAACCATTTGAGACTTGTCTCCACGTTGGTTCTTAGGAAGTAGCCCTCAAAGTTTCCAGACCTTTCAAAGCCGTTGCCCAATCAAGGGTTGGTTTTGCAGGCGTACACAGTACAGTGGTTCTTCGCATAGCGTGCCGACAGCACGGCGGCTGTATGCCAGGCACAGCAGTCTGCAGTCACAGGAACGGTCCTCTACAGCTGCTGTGAGCTAGCTTAGTTTCAGCGAATAATATGCCAAGTCGACAGCACATTAGTGATGCAGAACTATCGGAAAATTGACTATCGATATTATCGATAGTTTCTTTTGAACTATCAATAGTGTAAAGAAACTATCGATAGTACAACTATCGATACTATTATCGATAGCGCAGTCGATAGTACTGTCAGTAGTAGTAATGTCGGTAGTATTACTAACGACATTACTATCAATAGTATCGATAGTGCTTTGAATAACTCTGCTGTTGGCGGCCGGGGCGAAATTTTTGGGCGATATAAGTATTCCAGCAGTGAAAATGCGGCAATAGATCCATCAATAAATTCATATTCAAAAGTAAGCACTTGCACCTTAAAATTAACAAACCTATTTCTTGATATTTTGACTTCAAAATTACAAAATGCGATATAAATTTGAAGCCGCACAGTATCGTCAATTGTTACTGTCTTGTTTCCTGTACACCTGAATAATTCAACTTAATTGTCCTGTGTCAGCAAAAAATTATGGTGAAGGAGCGCAAGCATGTCAACATTCGTCCCCTTCAGCCTGCTCCTCCTGCTCCACACACTCGGGGAATCAAGCTAATGCTGCAATGATATAATAATAATATTTGGGGTTTAACGTCCCAAAACCACGATACGATTATGAGAGACGCCGTAGTGGAGGACTCCGGAAATTTCGACCATCTGGTGTTCTTTAACGTGCACTGACATCGCACAGTACACGGGCCTCTACCATTTCGCCTCCATCGAAATGCGACCGCCGCGGCCGGGATCGAACCCGCGACCTTCGGGTCAGCAGCCGAGCACCCTAGCCACTGATCCACCGAGGCGGACCAATGCTGCAATGAGTTCGCGCGGTTGATTTTATACTAACGGTCGTGGTAAAAAAACTATCGATAGCGCTATCGATAGTTCTTTTACCATCGATAGTTCGATAGTACAGAACTATCGATACTATTGATGGTGCCATCGATAGTTCTGCATCACTACTTAGCTCACTTAATTAGGAATAATTCGTTTTAATTGAACTTGAGATTATTAAACTTGGCGTATTTAGGATCAACTATATGGTTAACTCGCCTTAAACAGGCAACTGCCTTAAACAGACAACGTGGCTAGGGGACGCGGGATGCCATATTAGGCACCGTTTATATAGGGTAGATTGCCGTTCATGATGATGATAGCTTTTGTTCGCATTGGGTGGCCTAACGTTCAGATTAAACAACACCGCTGTTAAAAAAGTTTCATTGAGCTTTTGTTTTCACTCTTTGTACCAACTCTACCTAGTCGCGCATCAATCGTGCACTGGGAAGTGCCGTCTGTTGTAACAGCTTTTATAAATTTTCGCTCGAAGTTTCGCGACAGATACGAATTTACCTTGACATAGCCACGGGAACGCGTAAGAACTAAATGTTGCAAGGCACAGAAACTGTGACATCATGTGACATGATCGCGCGACTACGAAGGAATCTCGGGTTGCAAGGCCCCTCGACTTAGCGATAGTTCCATGTCACAATGTAACGTGTTATGAACGTCGACATAGTTTATACGCCGTACTTGCACATTCAGTGGTACGCAGGGACGTTTATTTGACTGCAACTTTTGTAAGAGCGTGAATACGAATGTATCTCGCTTAGAGCTGTATGGGAAAAGCCGAATGTAATAAAGGCATCATTTAGTAATAAGCGGCTACCTATTTGTATACATATCAAGTTTATATGCTCTCGGTATGCCATACTCAACACCAGAACAATGACGGAACAATAGCCGTGTCCGTCTTACATGGGAGGTGGCGAGTCTTACCCGCTGCCGCTTTGCCTTGTGTCCCAGGTTGATCCATTTCCGCGGATGTCAGGACGACCCGCTGTTTAATGTAAAAGGTGCTGGATAAGCGCCTTTGTCAGCACTGGTCGCCTAGTGAGGCCACATGTAGGGAGTGTATACAGTAGAATTTGACGAACTCGTGTGTGTTCCTGATGTGAGGACAGTATGCAGCACTTGTCGATGAGCTACACTGCGCCTTTATAGTGAAGTGACGGCCATCAGCAACCGCAGTGCATCGTCATCACCTAACGGCGCGTGCATCGTGCGCACCTGTGGGTAAAACAGGAGCATACCCGTACCTGGAGATCACCGTCTGCAATAAACAGGACAAGGCGATCGAAAGTGGTGGAGGGTGGTAGCATCATCTTGACTTAGCGGAATGTGTGGTCTCTTAGTGTGCGTCCATGTGGGCCGTTTAACGAGGCTCTGGATGTGGACTAGTGTGTTCGCGGAGTTTAAAGATTGAGCTCGAGGTTCAGGGAACCTGGCCTGCAATCCTATCATAGGCCCGGTTGACTTAAACACATGGCAATATAGCTGCAAAAGAATGTTCGTATTGAATCCGAAAAATCCGGCAGATCCCACGCACTGTCGGAATCGATGTAATGCGAAGCAGCCAAGAAAGGTCTAGGACCATTCATTTTCGCCCCAGCGACAGCGGAACGCCTTTCCGCCTCTACAGAAGCCGTACTTATGGGAATGAGTGACTGTACAGGCGGAATCACACTTCCCTATAGAGCGCCCAACCGGTCGCTTCTGCAGCCTTTTTCTGCAGAAATATGCAAAGAACGACGGCGTAATGATACCTAACATAGTCATACTGGATGCTAGGTCCTTGTGCTGTAACTGAAGCATTAGCGGTAGCTAACGTGATGTAGCAGCTGTAGACAACAGCGTCCCACCGCTCTAGACAAGTGTGATTCTGTCACACTTGTCTTGAAAATATGTGCCCCGTGATTTCAGGCCGCAATTTCAGACTGGAAGCGAAGTAGTTGGATGTGTATTTGTATAGGTACAGGCATTCATTTATCGGAACCTTTTGTAATTTCGCCGATTGCTTTGCAGTTAACCTTGTTTTTAATCAGACTGCAGGCGCAACGCGTTGGTGTCTGCTACAGAACCTACAGAAGTTGGAGCGCATACACAGCAAAGAATGATGAGTCAAGTAACTGGCCGCGGTCATCAATAATCAGCTCACGCGTTTCACCCAATATCAGATTTCGGCGCCTGCGCTCACCGCTCGTACTTTGCGTGACATCTGCGTTGCCTAGGAGCAAGTTTACCCAAAATAATTTAGTTCTTTATCTATACTGATCTACCCACCGCAATAGGACACCGGTTGTGGTGCCCGACTGCTGATTGAAGGTCGTGGGATCGAATCCCGGCCGGCGGCAGCCGCATTTTCATGAAGTAAAATGCTGCCACGGCGTCTCTCAATTGTGTCGTCGTTTTGGGACGTGGAACCTCCACAACTATTATTATCTATCTTATCCGATCTTCACTCCCACAACAACAGTACATTTGTAGCGAAGCCTTGGAACTCTGCATTGGGTCGGCCTCTTCGGCTCCTTTCTGAGAAAACTCCGCTCGTGCAGGGAGTCCGAGCTCCGTCGTGACCGTCGCCTTTGCATCATCGCCGAGTGCCCAACAATAAATGCCTCTACACATTACATATCTATAAGTGAAGGAAAGAAGTGTAAATTTTAAGGGCTCGCTTTCTTTGTTAGGCACAATATTAATGAGAACTAACAGACAATGATGCAAGGAAAGTATAGGGGATGTTATTAGAAGTAATTGTAATTGTAATGTGAAGAAAGAAAAGTGGACGAAAAGATAACTTGCCACCGGCAGGGACCGAACCGGCGACCAGCGAATTCGAAGGTCGCAGGTTCGGTCCCTGCCGGTGGCAAGCTATCTTTTCGTCCACTTTTCTTTCTTCACATTTACATTACAATTACTTCTAATAACATCCCCTATACTTACCCTGGCATCAGTGTCTGTTGGTTCTCATTAATATCTATAAGTGGGCATTTCTTTTTTATTTGACCGCGCTGAACTATATGACGCATGAATTGATTATTCATAGGGAAGGGAGCAAAGGCTGGTAGCTATGATGATAAAATTTTTCTAGGACCGTACAAACAATAATCCTTGACCCTGTTTTCGTTCGCGAGTAAAATACCGCAGAATTGCTGGTAACTGGTCCTATTCGCGATTCCAACTGAGTGCTCGCCACCTAGCGGCCGCGCCTGGAAACGGCACTAACAGGGTAAACCTTCAAAGGAGAGATGTTATCACGTTGCGCGCGATGAGAAGCAGCGACACAGTTCCTTTATTTTCGCCATAACGCACGCGCGAGCGAGCCCGAAAAAGAAAAAAAGTGACGCCCAAGGACCATTGCTGTGTGACGCCATTCGTGGCATCGTGGTGGAAAGGTGGCGACGTGTGGTTCTATTACTTCCCGAAAGATGCAGACGACACGCGACAGAGAACGCCGTAGATCAGAAACTTATGTATTAAAGAGAACGTGACGGACACTATGGTGGTTTCTTCTAATCACTTCGCTCACGACGACTTTATTCTCCCCGGTGAGCACACCATTATTTAGCGTGTGTGCATCCTTGTCAATATTCGGGCTTCTCAAAGAGCGGTGTATAGTTTCGTTTATATAAGCAAGCGCTTCAGGAATTTTGTTGCGTTATGTGTGTGAGTGTATTTCTCGCGTATGCTTGTTTTCTGTGCAAGTCGTAGTGCTACACATTCTCAAGCTGCTACCCATACCCAAGCTGCTGTAATCCTTTCCCTCAATTTTTTTTTGTATTTTGCATGTGTGTATATCATCATCATCATCATCAGCCTGACTACGCCCACTGCAGGGCAAAGGCCTCTCCCATTTTCCGCCAATCAACCCGGTCCTGTGCTTTCTGCTGCCACTTTATACTTGCAAACTTCTTAATCTCATCTGCCCACCTAATTTTCTTCTGTCTCGCTCTCACGCGTTTGTCTTTTCTTGGAATCCAGTCAGTTACCCTTAATGACCAGCGGTTATCCTGCCTACGCGCTACGTGCCCGGCCCATGTCCATTTCTTCTTGATTTCAACTATGATATCCTTAACCCCCGTTTGTTCCCTGATCCACTCTGCTCTCTTCCAGTCTCTTAAGGTTACACCTATCATTTTGCTTTCCATCGCTCGCTGCGTCGTCCTCAATTTAAGTTGAAACCCTCTTTGTCAGCCTCCAGGTTTCTGCTCCGTAGATGAGTACCGGTAAGATGCAGCTGTTATATACCTTCCTCTTGAGGGATACTGGTAGACTGTCACCGCGTGTTTACAGGAGGTTTTCAGGGCCCTAGATTGGGAAGAGTTAGGGATAAGAGTTAATGGAGAGTATCTTAGTAATCTGCGATTCGCTGATGACATTGCATTGATGAGTAACTCAGGGGACGAATTACAGCTCATGGTTAGTGAACTGGACACGGAAAGCAGAAGAGCAGGTCTGAAAATTAATATGCATAAAACTAAAGTAATGTGCCATAGTCTCGGCAGAGAACAGCGCTTTGCGATAGGTGGCGAGATACTGGAAGTTGTAAAGGAATACGTCTACTTAGGACAGGTAGTAACCGCGGAGCCGAACCATGAGAGTGAAATAACTAGAAGAATAAGGATGGGGTGGAGCACATTCGGCAAGCATTCTCAAATCATGAATAGTAGTCTACCAGTATCCCTGTGTGTATATACGCGCGCACAAACGCACGCGCGAATATACATAAAGGATGGGTGTACCTTACCGAAAAAATTTCTCGCTACGCCCCTGTCACTAACGTACGTTTCTTCCGCGTGAACTGTAGTAGTGAAACCTGAAATATATTTATTATGGACAAACGTACGGTGTTTATGCCTGCGTTTGCTCTGCGGTGTCTAGAGACGGTGCTGTGTTCTCATTAAACGCGGCGCGCTGACAGTTTAGGTTCGCCACCTCGCAAGAAATTTAAGAGGAACTGCAAAAAGCGATTGTTCCAGCTTTTGACGCGTTCGATTTGCGAGCGCATCGCTTGGTTCCTTTCCGACACAGTGCAGCGCAACTTATCTTGGAACAGACTTGTTTCCGAGTGATGCATTTATCAACATTCCACTGAATAAACGATCGCTGATTTCCGGAAGCCTAATGTGGTAAATTAAAAATTAATTTACTTCGATTAGTTATGATTTTCTTAAATTTATTAATACTTTCACCAGGGTCGTACGGCTGATATTATGTTCGTGCCTGCGTAGCGTGCGTAGTGTGCGTGTATCTGTTTCGAATATCAAATACTGCCAACACGAACAAGCTAGTGTTCGGAAGTGCGACCTTATTTATTAGAAACCTATAATAACATGGATCGGTGAAAGAAAAGAAAGCAGCACTCCCATTACAAGCGAAACTACGATTTGCCTTATCTAAAGATACACTGACCCAGGCATAGCTCCGTTCTGTAATCAAGTGAACGGCATGCGTATTCAGCTTTTGACGGGACAACAGAACTCAATGGGAGCACTTGTGCACTGCAGCAACGCAGCGCACAAGTGCTTGCACCTGTAGTAGAGGCCCACTACACATGAACAGTTGCCTTCTCCAACCTCGGGCGCTGGAGAGGTTCTTCAACATGAAGTAAATCTGATGTGGTTCGCCGAAGAGGCTCGATGTTTGCACGCACAGCGCAACTATTTCCGCTGTTTCGCCAGCGAAATTCATTATGCCGATGAGAAAGAGGTGGTCGGCAGCCAGAACCCTTTCGCCTTCGACGAAGCGACGTGATCCGACGTTACAATCAAGAAACTTCAGCACAGTGCCAAGCGAAAGTGCCGCGTTAACCCTGTTAAGCGTAGCTAGCGTAGCCATCTGTTTTTTCGACCAGTGTTGCCAGCACACAGAGCGTTTCGGGCGTTTCGCAATGCCCACGAACTGTAGGTGGCGCGCTGTACGATTCAAGATGGCGCCCGAAGGATGGTCAACCCGTCGCCGTGACCCATGTGTTAGCATAGGAACAGATAGGACGCGCGGACGTACGGCCCGTGCCACTTCCACCGGATGAAGTCATGAGCTCCACTGAAATGAGTATGAGGCCAAGATACTTTCCCAAATAATGGAAGCTCACCGCCTAATTATTTGCCGCGGTGTGAAAGCTTATATTTCAGCTCAGTTACCGTGCATGAACTATATGCTTTGCAAAATCCTGTGCGTGTTACAGAAAATTGCATGAACTAAAATTGACGTGTGAACTGAACGGCACTTCGAGGTAGCGTGTACCGAGGCTGCATGACGGATTCGCCACAGTAGTAGGCCGCGAGCGAGTAGCGCCATCGCTGCCGCACGGAACCGAATGTTTAATGTGGTCATAGTTCGCAAACATATTGCGCCGTCGTCATTACTTGCGCAGTCAGGAACAAAATACAGAGTTACTTCTTCAACGGCACACCATCATTTAACATCCTATTCAGTAGCGCTTGTGTCACAGCCATGCTCAGACTCTGGCCGAGCGCAATTTACTGCACTCGGATGTTGCAGGTTAGCACGATCGAAACATTAATACCGGAAAGAATGCACACGCATGCTTTTCGCAACGACGAATTCTTCGACTTTGCGAAAATTCGTTGAACAACAATGCCGTTCGGAAGGTACCGGTGAAGTAAGAAGTTAGCCGAGAGGCGTGGATTGTGGCCGTGACTGCACATTTCATCGCTCTAACCATTTCGCTTCCCCGTTCGAGCTCGAGCGTGTTGGCGGCATGCGGCGCTCGATAATATCCACAATAATTGCGCTACGTGCAATGCACAAGAAAAACTATGTTTTTATTTTGATCTCGCTGAAGGATACAATACATTAAATACAATCAAAATGACTTACGAGCGTGAAAAAACATTAGCGCACGAGGGGACGTGAAGTGCAACTCGCTCCTCGTGAGTTATCAGCTGATCGTTCATCGTCGCTGTCACACTCTGCGCATTCACAGCCTTCTACGTCCAGTGAAAAATCCTCGTCGTCAAGATGGTTTCTCCACTGCTGAACGCAATCTGAAGAATATCCTCCGCCGAACGACTCCGACTAGCCTGCGTCACAATGTTATCTGGGCGCGCAGAACACGGCAGAACTTTTTCCTCTCACACCAGTCAACAAACAAATCGCTTGCAGAGTGCTGCCATCTATCAACAAACGTACAAAAACGACGAGACTCTCGACGATAACGACAGACCATCAGGAGGTCTACACAAAAATCTCATGTTTGGCGTTTGCTGATGACGTCGTACTTCTGGCTGAATCTCCAGCAGACCTACAAGACCTCTTAGATATCTGCTCCCAAGTAGCCACCGAGGACCACCTCAAGTTCAACACTGAAAAGACGCAATGGATGGGTCTTAACACAGACTCTTATGAGGTGACCTTCACACTGCAAGGAAACCCTATCAAAAAAAAAAAAAAAACGGCAACCTATAAATACCTTGGAAATGAAATATCACACAAAAAAGACGACCTGCAGAAACAAGCCGACCAAATTATAAAGAAATCAAACCGGCTAAATGGCAGAGTATGGCACCTCGCCCGACATTCTTACAACCCTTACTCGGTGGGTCGCACACTGTGGAAAACACTCGCAGTCCCAGCAACAACGTATGCAATTGATGCACTCACATACCCAACCGAAACAATGAAGTGCCTAAACAGGCACTAAAACGAACTGGGTCGTTGGTTGCTGGGAGGCAGTTTCTGCACATCTAATGCCGCCATTACAGGCGAAATGGGGTGGTCACCGTTTGAAATTCGGGAGGCGCGGTCGAAATTCCAATACTTGGGCAGACTGAAATTCCTACCTGACACAAACTACAGCAGCCGAATATATCTACATCTACGATACAAGGGCTTAAAGACTCTCTGGATGCAACGACTTGCACCGCTGGAATCAAAACTTGGCCCAAACCCAAAGCTACAACTAAACAAAAAAGAAAGCGAATGGAGACAGGAAGTGAGCCAGTGGACCACCCAAATAAGCACAGACTGCTGGCATAAAGCGACTACCAAGAAACGCAGCCTATCACACTATGCGACACACAAACTGGCACCGTCCAACGAGCCGCACTATACAGAGGCGACAAAGCAAGCGCGCTGCTCTTCCAGGCACGCACGGGGTCTCTGGTGACCCAAAAACGACGGCGCGAACTTTTCGACACGGACCCTTCGTGCCGCCTGTGTGGAGCGACTGAGGAAACGATCGCCCACGTTCTACAGGCCTGCCCGCCCCTACACGATAGACCCCGCACTTCGCCAAGCCTGGCGGAGCTTTTGGGCCTATCTGGCCAAACGGATGAGACACATTTCGATCGGGTCAATTCCACCAAGACTCTTCTGCTGAGCTGGGAACGGCTCAGCAGAGGGGCCGAAACCACATTTACTGGGGAAACACCCCACACTCCTCCTCAAACCACACACACCGGCACCCCCCCCCCCCCCCTCCCCGCCCGTCTGGTTTCGACAAGACAACACAGAACAATGAGTGGCTGGCAGTGAGACCAGCGGTTGAGAAGTGCCAGTCCCACGGTACAGTGTACTTGAGTGTACCAACGGAACACCCAACATACCTGTGACATCCCCAGTCCTACCGCGGTGTCGTCTACCGATCATCCCTGAGAGGACGCTCCTGAATTCCGCTTGGCGGCGTGACAGTCTATGGGCATTGCGAATAGAACACCTCGCATCGGAAGGTAACTTTCCAAAAGCCAGACTGGTGAGACTCAGCTTGCAGAATTTAGTTTTCTTTTCGTTTTTTTTTTTTTTCAATTTAGAGCGCGGTACGTGATTGCTTAAAGAAGCGCCTGAATATCGATACTTTCACGTTCTCGAACGCAAGCTGTTAGATACACTTACGACGGGTTATACAAAAAGAAAAAAAAACTGCAAATAAGAATGGCTATATTGGGCTACAAATATTTCCCCTCTTTTATTGCGATAGCAATTATATGGACACTCTCGGCTGATTTTCGTCGTCTGTCGACGCCGTCATTCCAGACCACCTAACGGGGGTTCGAACCAGCGACCCCTCGCTCCGCAGCCTGCTAGCCAACACAGTCACACGCCATTCTCGTGCCAGCGATATAACGGCTAGCTATTCATATGCACCATTTTGCCGCTCGCGGTACGCAGATCTCGGAACAGCTTGAGCGTGCTGTCTATCACGCAACGCTTTTACAGTTTCGTTCAAATTGAAAACTTCCGCACGAAAACGTGGCTCCCTTCTGTACCACTCATGATGTAGATGAAACAAAAGAACACCGGGCAAGCGTCAGACGCCACCGCGTGGCAGGAGACGCAGAGGGGTCATTCCACGTGCCGCAGTTTAAAAGAAAAAGAAGTATCAAACAGCGTCGGAAAGTCATATAATCATATAATCAATCCTTGCTGGCCGATCCCCCCTGAGTGGGTATGAGCCATGTCAGAGGCAACGGCAACAACAGTGTCGGCTTCTGCATTGTGGACACTCGCCGCTCGTCGCTCAAATACAAATACGTAACAACTGCGACAGTTGTTAGTTCACGCTTGTCCTGTGTATAAGTCCTTTTGAGCGTCCTTCTTCGTGCTGCGGCGGCGCGTTAAAAGTATTGAGCTGCTTGTCGTTCTTCGTGTGACAAACTAATTTCTTGCTATCGCATTCATTGCTTCGCCCTAGTGGCGAAACTGTGACTTTTTTTGTCTTTGGCTACATTCGGGCTACAGTTTGTCTGGCTTTTGGCTACGCCGCCTCGCCCGACCTGGCAACACTGTCTCGTACTGAACCAGGTGTTCTCTGACTGAACCGTGGCGAACGATATCCATGCTTTGTGCCGCGTTGTTATATAGTGATCTAGCGCCTAGAATTCTAGGCACTATAGTTGTTAGCTACGCAGTGTTCTCCCGGCGGTTATTGCACCTAGCAATGTTTTACAAAACCTGTTGTTAGCCTCGGGGCCTCAACTGTGCGTGAAAGGAGCGCTTATGAGATGTGAAGCATAGCGAAGCTTAATCCGGTGGTGGTGGTCTGCCGCGTGACCACCCTTACTGCGCATGCGCAAACCCTTTAAAAAAAATAAAAAACCTCCTCTCCTCCTCTCTCCTCTAGGCATCCCTGCCCGCGGCGTCCACACTCCCACTGCGCATGCGCGTCCCCCCCCTCTATCTCCTCTCCTACGCTCCCCCCTCTCTCGCCTCGGGACGCTGACAGCGTCTGCTAGCGAGTTTGTTCACTGGCCACCCCGTATATATGGCACTGGATCTTGACCTGCAAGGTGGTGCCGGTGGGAGATTTCTCCTGTGCGTTGTTGAACAATAAAAATTCGCAGCGTGCGCGTTAACTAAAAGCGGACTGCGGGTCTCTGTGTCCAGTCGGAGTCTTCTGTCTCTCACTGCCCATTAGCAGCGATTGACATGTTCCAGTAGGAAACACCGCTCCATCACTGCGTGCTTTGCGCCTCCCCAGTTTTCTCTCCTGCGCAACGCTGCGATGAGCGCCAGCGTCAACGCCGCCGCCAGTGTAAGCGTTAGCGCCCGCTGCTTCACATCTACACATGGTTCCCTTTAGCGGGAGATGGTGTAATTTTATTCTCGTGCCGTGCAGTGGATGACGCCGATGAAGTATTCGAAGTGCTCAGCGAAATGTCTGACTTTTCATTTACATTGCATTTTATCCTCTTCTTTTTTTTTACGTTGCACAGCCTTTATTTTCCCTTTATAATAGTCAGTGTGGCCAATCCCCCCTTGTGGGTATGAGCCAGCTTCTCGAACAAGAACAAGGTCAGTGACGGTTGTGCAGTGTTCCTGCTTGTGACAACGGACGAAACATTTGTACTCCGCTAGACGACATGAGGACACCATGTGCACAAATGTAGTTTCGTGTTCGATATGTACGTACAGTAACAACTTCCTTGTGCCCATTGAAACACCTTTTCTATTTCGCTTGCTATGCTCGGCCCTAGCAGTGTACTCTCGGTGTTAAGCAACCGCGTTTAAGTGTCACTGGCACACCTGCACGGTGCGCAAGGTTACACTGTAACAAGTAACGGTTGCGCAATGCTGACGCCAATGAGCTTTTGCGTGGAACACGAGCACGGTGACCGGGCGCCACGTGAGAAACGGAATGCAACCGTAGAAGGCATTCCGATCGTGTTGTCTGTATGGGCACACCAGGCACACTGCGCTTTTAATGTTTTTAGGAGCGCCGTTGAAGCTCGCCGTCGCCGTTGAAGCTCCCTGGCATGGTGCCAGCTGTGGCGTCTCCCCCTCACGCGGGAGGATAAATGAGCTTTATGAGCGCTGGAACGCGGATGGCGTCTGCACGATGCGCAAAGCGCGAGAATACGAACGCATGCGAAACGGAGGCAGATTAGTCTCCCTCTCCCTCTTTCTTCGACTCTGCCCTCTCCCCTCAAACCGGCGAACACGCGAAACCATCGCTTCACCCTGTCGTCCGCCCAGTGGTTGGTCCGTTGCCTGGACTATGAAACGCCGCGCGCGCCGAACGCCGCGTGCGTCCCATTTCTAAAGAGCTTCGCTCATCGGTTGTATCCGTACAAGGAACAACTGCTAGTTTTTAACTCTCCGCTGTCGGGAACGCCTCTAGCGGCGGCGCGCGCGTCCCTGGGGTGATAGAAGCTTTAGAACGCCGCGGCCGGTGGCAGTGTTTGCGCCAGCTCCTTCGTGTTTTTCCGCAGTTTTGGAAAACATTTCTTCTTTGGCGGTTGTTCCATGGCTCAGCGTCGCAGCAACAAGGTTTGTTGAGTTGTGGGCTGTCACAACACTGACAAAAATTCACCTGGAACAAAGTTTTACCGCTTCCCGAGGACTCGCTGGGAGGAGAGGCGCCAAAGTTGGATACAACTTGTTCTCCGTGACAAGTAAGACTTTTCTGTCATTTTTTTTTTTTGTGCAGGTTGGTACGTTTATTCCATGGGAGAGGTGCCTATGGAATGGAACATTGTTTCAGACCTGCCTTAATTGCGATACATCCATTAATAATTGTCTCCAAATGGCGATGTATTTTTTGTTTCACGCCAATCGCTGTCGCGAAGAGATCGTTTAATTCTCGTTATTTCTTGCGTAGCGTTGATGGAACAGACTGGGAGCCCTCAGAAAATAGTAGAATTTGCAGTAGGCATTTTGTTGGCAATGCTAAGGCGAGTGAACAGGAGCATCCAGCCTACCACCCAACGATTGGAACAGCTCGCTCATACGAACGCTACGAAAGGTGCGATAGCGTTTATGCGTGTTTTGCACGTTCTTTTGGCCTGACAGCGATGACTATTCCTTTCGTTCTAGGAGTACTCGATTCACAGTTTATATCTTTAGGACTGGTGTACCTGTTTTCCGCTTGTCATGCTCGTATGCTACTTTTTTTGAATAACAAAAAACATCGTGCTAAAATCAGTTTTTTATATCTCGACAGTATTTTTGTTTTATTGTGGTTGGGACTGACTCTCAAATGACTCTCGCATTAATTGTTTTCGATTCGCTTTCAAATCGTTGCAGGTACCCGGCCACTGCCGCAGCGTGCTTGCACTTGCCGGCTATGCCTGCTCTGCAGTCACAGGTCGCGTCAATGACGCATGTGTTTCGAGAGCGCTTCAACACTGAAAAACAGAATGAAATAAAACGCAACCATTGAATAAAAATGCTTGCTTACTGTCAACTTGATGGTCTTTGACGGAGCGTTGATGCACGCTTCCTCACCACGCTTCCGTCCGCAGAGACAAGTCTTTAACATGTACACTGTCGTCCTTTATGAAAGGGAACACGCGAGCGCGTGGCCGGCGCGCTGCGGCGGCTGCCTACAACACCATCAACCGACATCTAAAGAAAGCATGTCTGCTTTCGGCGTCATCTATTAACAAACAAAATAACGAGTCATGGCTGTTGGACAAGCGCGGCTAGATTACGCTCCCGCTCCAATATCGCAACTGGCGGTGCCGCCAGAAGGGATGCCTTGTGTTCCCTTTCATAAAGGACGACAGTGTACATGACCTGCCTCGTACGGAAGCTTGCCTTTATCACTGTATGCGATCCTGAAAAATTTATCCAAACCTTCCACGGTCTGAAAACCAGCCTGCAGTTGCAGACGAACGCACGCAGACGATACCACGCTTGCACAAGCAGCCGCGCGGGTGGTCTCACAGGGAACGCTATCCCCCCACGGGACGCGGAAACGGCCGCGTTGGCGCTGAACGCCGCCGCGTTCGTGGCGCCGCCTGTGCAAGCGCTGTGTGCCGCAGAAAACCTTGGTGAAAACATTGCCACCACACTCGCCGTAGTCAGTGCATCTAGCATGGCGTTTTCTTGTGTTTGCTTCCTTGTCAACGAGCTGTTACTCGTTGTTATCACTCGGACGAAATGATTTCGCCTACGGTATCGCGCTGGCCCACCGTGTTAAGTCCCGTTCCGTTGGTTTCTGATAGCCACAACACGCGTGCCGTTCAGCCCACGTGGTTTTCGAGCCGGAGAGGGAGACGTGGCTTTTATACTCCATCCACGGTGTGACTCCATCTCAGAAGTACATTACAGCACTGTGGAAGCTGCAGGGCTTGTTAGCCAATAGGAAAGGTGAAAGCCCCTCAAGACGCGTTCATCCGCGTCGCGTCGTCAGCTCGTTGTCTCTTGGCGTCGGATCACCGACCTTGTCGATACTTGCTCCCTGCAGTCAATATAACACGCAAAAAATTGGCCGCGTATCTGCGTGCTTCGCTGCAAAGGTCGCCGAAAGACGATAGTCTTGTGCCGGCCGTACTACTATGTTTTGCCTTGCCTCAGACAGCGCCTACTCTATGTTAAATCGGCCGCATCTGGCTGGCATTGTCCGCTTCGGTGGAACAGTGGCTACGGTGCTCGGCTACTGACCCGAAGGTCGCGGGTTCGATCCCGGCCGCGGCGGTCGCATTTCGATGGAGGCGCAATGGTAGAGGCCCGTGTACTGTGCGATGTCAGTGCACGTTAAAGAACACCAGATGGTCCGAATTTCCGGAGCCCTCCACTACGGCGTCTCTCATAATCATCTCGTGGTTTTGGGACGTTAAACCCCACATATTATTATTATCTGGCTGGCATTGATAAAATCACTGGATAAAATAGAGGAGGCACTAACCCAGGGCCACTGCCAGCGGCAGCACCATATCGTCGGTAGAGGGCTTTTTCGCGCATAGGTTCGTTGTTCGTGCACAGCGTCGCATTTTCAGCGCAGCCTAAGAAACACTAGAGTCTTTAGAATTGCGTATCTATGTATTTTCTAATAAAGGAACACACGACCTGGTACTTACGTATTGATGTTGCGCCTCAGATATGTGTAATATTTGCTTTTTGATCGAAAATGTTCACAAGTATGAACGCAAACACCAGTTCAAGGTGGCTGGGCGTTCAGCAACGGGTTAAACTTTAACCGGGTGGCTGGATCGAGGGATAGACAGACAGATAGACCGGAATTTCGGCGTTGAAGTATCCAAAGAAAGAATATCGTCTTTAAAAGCTCTTCGGGAACGCCACCTCACCGTTTATTTGATGTTCAGACACCCACTCGTACAGGGCGCGTTCGCTGTCGTTTGTGAGGAACGCGGTTCTTTATATAGTGGCGTTCACATTGGAGCTTTCACCGAGTTCGTTTTTCTGTGTTACCGCTTTTGGCGACCACTCTATGGACAGCTGCATGACATCGTCAACGGAGCCGAATGCTCGAGTACACTACTCTCGTAGGTTACCTATCAAGATCTCAATGCTCGCTTAGGGAAAGCATACGCTTGCGCCTAATCATATCTCTCGCGTTTGAGCCAACCGGCTATAAAACATAACAAAACTAAAATTTTTTGAAGTCTTTGCTTACATGCTTTTAGCTAGCGTCTTCGAACACAAGTCATCATTATATATATATATATATATATATATATATATATATATATATATATATATATATATATATATATATATATATATATATATATATATATATATATATATATATATGTCACTAAATATGCTTTGAAAGAATCCTACCTGTAACTGCATAATAACACTTCTGCAGACCACAGGCTTGAGATTTAAAGCGGCTCTGCAACACTTTTCCAAGTAACGACGGGGCGGCTTCATTTTTGACAGCACCAAACGCATTTAGCGCTACTAAACTAGCTTCTTTGGGAAAATACTGGATGTTTGACCTACAACGCTCCGGAGATTCAGTCGACGCACTTTCAGCGACCATCACGTATCGTTTTTGATTGGAACAGCAAATTATTAATGCGATAGCAATTATATGGACACTCTCGGCTGATTTTCGCCGTCATGTCCCGGATATGTATACGTATGTGTACATACATAAAATGCATAAAGAAAAATAAATTAGTAGAAAAAAATTCTAAACCGCCTGACCGGGGATTCTAACCAGCGACCCCTCGCTCCGCAGCCTGCTGCGATGGCCAACACAGCCACACGCCCATGTTCGTGCCAGCGATATAATGGCGAGCTATTCATATGCACCATAGAGTTTCATACTATAATATGAAACTCTATGATATGCACCATTTGCCGCTCGCGGTACGCAGATCTCGGAACAGCTTGAGCGTGTTTTCTATCACGCAACGCTTTTAGCGTTTCTTTCAAATTGAAAACTGCCCTTGAGATGCGCAACGAAAAAGTGGCTCCCTTCTGTACCACTCATGTACCACTATTTCAGAAGTACCTTGCAGCACTGTGGAAGCTGCAGGGCTTGTTAGCCAATAGGAAAGGCGAAAGCCCGCTCAAGACGTGTTCATGCGCATCACGTCGTCTGCTCGTCGTCTCTTCGGCGTCAGCTCGCCTACCTTGTCGATACGTGCTCCTTGCAGTTAATACAAAACGCAAAAAGCTCTGCGGGAACGCCACCTCACAGTTTCTTTATGTTCAGAAACCCACTTGTACAGGACGTGTTCACTGGCGTTTGTGAGGAACGCGGTTCTTTTTATAACAGCGTTCATACTGGCGTTTTCACCAAGTTCTTTCTTGACAGCACGGTCGACGCACTTTCAGCAGCAATCACGTACCATTCTTGGGTGGAACAGCAAATTATTGGCACAGAAAACAATATAGACATTCAGGGTGTTTCGCATCGTCAACGCATCACCGACGCTAATGTTGTGGCGTCATCTGTTCATTTAACATCAAACCACTTTTACGGCTCGGCACCACCTCAGTAGTCCTAGCAGCATCAAAACAAATGAGAGATCTAGATAACAGCGAAAAAAGATACCTGATGCTGTGCCCTCAGCGTTAGATGAGACTAAGCGATGGCAGATTATACCACTTATTTCTTGCTCTCCTAGCAGAGAGTGCAGTCAGAAGCACGAATTCAGATGGAAGCGGACGGCCTGGGGTGCATGGGGGCTGCCATGTTGCTGTACGTCATCGCGGTTAGGGTGGTTATTACGGCAACCAGCCGGCAATTTCTGCACTATTTCAGGAATTGCGAAGTGCATGCGCGAAGAGCCTAACGTGCCACGTATCGCTGTAACGCGTCGTGCGAGAAGCACAGCTAAAGCCCTTGTACCTCGCTGATAATGAAACAGTTAAGACCGGAACTATATTATGTGCTACGAAAGGATACTGCCTGTGTACGCCCCGTAGCTTCGGCAGTGCTGCAAGGTAATAGTGAGATGGAGTATAGAAGGAAAAGAAAGAACACCGGGCACACTTGGCGTCAGACGCCACCGCGTGGCAGGAGACGCAGAGGGGTCATTTCACGTGCCGCAGTTTTAAAGAAAAAGAAGTATCAAACAGCCTCGAAAAGTCACATAATCATATAATCATTCCTTGGCCAATCCCCCCTGAGTGGATATGAACCATGTCGGAGCCAACAACAACAGCGTTGGCTTCTGCATTGTGGACACTCGCAGCGCGTTGCTCAAAGACAAACACGTAACAACTGCGACAGTTGTTAGTTCACGCTTGTCCTGTGTATACCTATGCGTCCTTTTCGAGCGTCCTTCTTTGTGCTGCGGCGGCGCGTTGCAAGTATTGAGCTGCTTGTCGTTCTTCGTGTGACAAACTAATTTCTTGCTATCGCATTCATTGCTTCGCCCTAGTGGCGAAACTGTGACTTTTTGGCACAGAAAACAATATAGACATTCAGGGTGTTTCGCATCGTCAACGCATCACCGGTGCTAATGTTGTGGTGCCATCTGTTCAGTTGACATTTTTTTTTTATTTTGGCATTTTCACAAAATGCCCACGAAGGGGGGCAAAAGGAGTGTGTGTCTCCTGACTTGGCCCACTCTTCGTGAGGCACCTCGGGCAGGTACAGCACGACAACACCTAGAGATATACAAAATATATATATATACAAACAATAAATAAACGAGGAATACTACAACAGCTAACAGGAGAAATAAAAGATGAGAGTAAAGCTGTCCCTCAGCAAGAAATACAAATGCACTTTCATCACCAGCATTTAACACATATTGAAATACATACAAATTGAAATGAATTGTAAAAAACAATGAGTACAATAAATATATTACATACCTTGAACACTTTCAGCACATTACAGCACATTCAATTTATTACATTCATAATTTGTTTCCTAAATTTTGTAACGTTTTTAGCCTCCCTAGCATATTCAATTATTTTAGGAATGTTGTTGCACAAGCGAACAATTTGGTTATCAATTGACTGTACGTCATAGTTGGTCCGGCACATGGGCCCGACGAATGCAACAGTGCGCAGATTATATGTAAGATCTCTGCTTAAATATGTATCAGAAAAAATTTGAAAGTTATCTTTAATTTTTTTAAAGATTAACATAGCTAGTTGCATCCTATAGCACTCTGGGAATGGCAGTACATTATACACACGAAAAAGAGATATGTTTGTGGGGACCGATGCAGTTATTAAATTTAGTGCGCGTTTTTGGAGAAGAATAATCCTTTCACTGTTTGTTTTGTTACACGTACCCCAGACTAGAATGCAATACATGATTTGCGAGTGGATAAAAGAAAAATAAAGCTGCCGTTTAATTCTCCCTGGAAGGAGATGCTGCAGACGTCGAATTAGGCCGATAGACCTTGATATTTTTATTCGAAGGTTGTCCACATGGTCAGACCAACTAAGGTCGCTTTGAAAGCATACGCCAAGGAACTGAATTTTATTTACCTGCATTATAATTTCTCCGTTGAAAATCAAAGAGATAGCATGATCTACAGGCCTATTTTTTTGCTTAAAGAGCATAAATTTCGTTTTTTTTTTTATGTTTAATCAAACCACTTTTACGGCTCGGCACCGCCTTGGTAGTCCTATCAGCATCTAAACAAACAAGCGATCTAAATAATAGCGAAAAAATATACCTGATGCTTTGCCCTCAGCGTTAGATGAGACTTAGCGTTGCCAGAATATACCCCTTATTTCGTGCTTTCCGGGCAGAGAACCAGTGAGAAGCACGAATTCGGATGGAAGCGGATGGACTGGGATCTATGGGCGCTGCCATCTTGCTGTACGTAGAGTTCCTGTATATACTACCTTTAGGTAGCAGAGTTGCGCATCTGTTTTCCAAACGCCGCTAGCAACCATGCCCTGCGGAGAAGCTGATGCACAGGCCGCATCCGGAAAACATAGCCGCGCCGCCGAAAGCGGTTGCCGTCCACCTAGAATCTATCAAGTCACCGTCGTGCGCTCTGTACCTCGTTAGCTACAAACTGGTGCTTTCATTTGCTTTAGATTCATGTCCTTAAGCTTCGACAGCAAAGTATTTACGTCGATTCGGCAACGTTTTCGGAAAACATACTGAAATAATCGATGCTGTAGGCGTAGCGAGTGGCGACATGAGCGCTCCCGAAATCTCGAAGGACATGTATTAAGTGTTTGTCAGTTGTTTTTCATCCTCCATAGCTGGCGCCACTTGACTTGGCGGCGGCGGCGGCGCATGTTATTGGGCACTACGCTAGCCTTTGCGTTATCGGATAGACTAAAAAACGCTTTTGTACTCTCGTGGCACAGTCCCGAAAGCAGGTGTTTCTTCTTTCATCGCCGGTCGTTGGCACGCCAGGCATGTCGACTGGCGATCGCCGACACGCTTCGTCGATCGGCGGCAGGCTTAAGCAAGTCGTCTGCAAAAACAAAGTGCGGCTTCGCCACATAGCTATGGTTGCTAGCCAGGCAAGATAGCGGACCTATGCGCAACTCTGCTCCCGTAGGGAGCATATACAGGAACTCTTAGCTGTACGTCATCGCGGTTAGGGAGGCTATTCGCCTCGAGATCTTTGAGTGGCGCCCTCTCGCGTGTGACGTCAGGGAGAGGACTCGGATGCAGCTCTTCGCGCGCGTTCGCTACGTGAAGCTTGCTCGACGCTGCCGGCCTGTCTATCGTGCTCGAGTTATTGAAGCATCAGTGGGCAAGTTCATAAAGCAATTTGTACTGAATGTTCAAGCAAAATGCCCGGCGAAATCGAGCGGAGTTGCCGTCAGGAGCACGTTCTGTGTTGATTGCTCCTGGTGTCGTCTGCTACCCATCATTGTGTACATCTACTTCTATGGCGACGATTTCTTTTCGCGACTGTTGTATGGCCGTGGCGCACTCAAAATGACTTTCCCGCCCGTTTTCGATCACTGTCTTCAGCGTTCGGGCTTCGGCTTCCATGTCTGCGTTAAGCGCAATAAACGTATACTGCGTGCTACGCGTGTTCGGTTGCCAAGCCTGCTCCTTCGGTTCAGATCCTCTGTTCGGCAGTTTTAAGCGCATGACAAACGACGTGTGATGTGAGTGATTCAAATAAATTAAATAGCGTTACCGGCAACAGCGTTTGATAAAATTTACATTTTTAGCAGCGGCTGTGTAAGCGCGTCGTAAGTACTTTAAACACGAAATAACCAGGGTGAGTCAAAAGGCGAAGCACGACGGTGATATGAAATATTGGTAGGTTGCGCGGAGTTGGTTTTCTTTTTCAACATATTTTAATCCTTACGTTAATAAATCGACGTTTGTTCACTCGTTCACGGTGGTCTGAAAGTATGCTGAACAGAATTAGTGTAATCATGTATACTAACGTAGATAAATACAAAGCTTTCGCATCGAAAGTCGTGAGATGTATTTGCAATAAAGTAGGGTAAATCAGTTTCAACGGTCAACTGCTGATAGGGCTTGGTGCGATCACTGTACTAAAAAGACTCGGGTTCCTTATGCATTTACCTAAGATGACTCGAAGGCGAAAGCCATCTTTTTTATTCAGTCGATGTTTGTTCCTTCGCCGCCCCCCCTCCGAATGCTTTCTGGACGTAACGTGGTTTTGCACTGCCTTCAGGATCGGAGGCATTGCAAGCTTTCTACACACCACCTGGTTTTCCATCACCTCTGAGATCGGCCCACCGATCACTGAGGCAATGCAAAGCGACGGTGTCATGTGATGACGTCATCATGTGACATGACGTTATGACGTCACAAATTCTGGTGGTTTGTGATGTCTGATGACGCCATCATGTGATGAATTTTCGCATCACTCGTGTTGACGCTGGCGACGCGGGACGCCGACGGTCAATTTTCGCGTTTGATGAGGAATCTAAAGGCCTGACCCCACGTGCGCGTTGCAGCGTGTCAGCGCGTGGCTTTTTGACGCGCCCTCTTCCCATTTGGAGAGAAAGGGCGCGCAGCTTCGCGTAGCCGGGCGCCCTCTCTCTCCATAGGGAGAGGGCGCGACGCCGCGTCAAAAAGGCACGCGCTGACGCGCTGCAGGGCACGTGTGGTGCATTCACCTTAAAACATTCAATCTTGTTACAGCACGCTAAAGAATAGCAAGAACCAGCAAAGGGGCCAAAAGAATGCTGGGAGAGAGCTCTCTTTCTCCTCTTCCTGGACACATTCGCCGAATTTTCCTTCTGTTTACCAAAGCTGAACTATCGGTGTCAAATGAAACATGAACAGCGGATCGCGCTGCCCAAGCATTATAGAAGCTGTATAGTGCGCGCCATCCTGTCATCACCATTGAGAGGCCCGCACAGTCGATTAGGCAGTGCGGGCGCGATCGAAATCATCAACGCGGCTCACGAGCGGCAGACCGCATGAGCGTATCTATCTCTAATCATAAGGGTAAAACTGTGCTACGCGCACCACTGCTGGTGTTTCATTCGGAGCGATCTTATTCGCATCCAGCTCGCCCAATCTATGCTGGTTGTCCGTAATGACCCGCTGGTCGATGAAGTTATCGATTTCATTTTGCCAGCCAACGTCGTATGTGCACAAGTCCACATGACAACAATTGGCTCAACTCAAGTCTGCTTTACAGAACGCTGATTTTTGCGAATAAGCCGCAAAAATTGATCGAGCTTCAATTCCAAAGCAGCGCAGAGTCTCTTAACTCACTTGGCGGGGGCGTTCGCGCTTTCACGTAAGATATTTCAACGCCTTCCAGCCGAGTGAGTGACGCTACGAACTCGGGGGCATGAACCTTACCGCGATGGCTGTGGCTATACAGAAGATATGTTAAATGCTAACGTTTCTAAACCTCCTGTAATGCTAGCAGTCAACTAAAAAATATCATTAGAACAAAATGCAGCTAGTAGTCGAGGAACGCCGTGCGACGCCAAGCGAAATATCCGTATTATCCATGTTGATCTTTATTCTATCTGTACGTACTCATATCTAGCAGTGCACATTTTCATCCAATCTAGGACAATTTCAATTTAGATTTACAGGGGGGCAAAAGTTCGCAGGCCACTCCCATGTATTTCCATGGAAGCGTGCACCCTGCGAACTTTTGACCAACACTGTACATCGATCTGAATTGCTGGTCTGTTAGCTAAGAGAAAAAAAACTTACATAACTACACCCCGTAGCTGTGCTGAGAATGCAACAACAAAGAAAAATACCCCTTACAAAAAAAACTTGTAGCCTGCCTGCAGAAATTCTACAGACCCTGAGTCACCCGTGATGCGGAATGTGTGTTCTAGTTCACTGTACCCTGAGTCACCCGTGATGCGGAATGTGTGAAGACAAGTGACAAACTTTCTGTCACCCCCCAGTCACCTCTGAGTAGGCAATTGGTACACCCATTCTACAGAAAGTCTGCAGAGCGCAGGATGCAGCATGCCTGCAGAATGTCTGCGGAACATCTACAGAAATTCTGTAGCATTTCTACAGAAAATCCGCAACGTTTTGTCGCGGGTGAACAAAAAGTAATAGCGACCATTTTCATTATCACAAATAGTCAAGGGACATGCACCATCGAAGGGTAGAATACCGCCCATACACCCATCAACACGTGCCCACAACATACACGCAACAGCAGCCAAGTAAATACCAAACACATAGACCACTCGAGCTTCACACCATAACACCGACCACCCGGTATATATAGCCATGTTATCTTGACCGGCCATTCAGTGCCGGTAGGAAAATTCCTATGCTTCAAAATTTTACATTTACACGTTCACAGAATACGTGTAAAATTATGGTGGACGTCAGGCAGCCATAAAACACACATATCTTTTAATCTACACCTGCAAAATGTGCAACGTTATTTTAATTAATAACTTTTAATTATCAGCTGGCAGGCTGTCGCATACGGCTGCAGAAAAGCTGCAGGCTTTCTGCAGACAATCTGCTGACTAGGTCTACATGGGGGGTGACTGGTGGGTGACTAGAGGGTGACTGGCGGGTGACTGGCGGGTGACTGGCGCGTGACTGAAAGGTGAAACCCATTTAATCATTATTATCGATTGTGTCATGGTCCAAAATGTATAGATATATACGCAGATAGCATATACATCCACACACACACGCACGGGGCACACAATAATAGACAAGTCTGCTAGCCGTCTGCTCGGTGTCTGCAGAAAATCTGCAGACTAGGTCTGTATGGGGGGTGATTGGTGTGTGACTGGTGGGTGACTGATGGGTGACTGAAAGGTGAAACCCAATTAATCATTGTTATCAACTGTGTCATGGTCCAGAATATATAGATACATACGTATATGTTATATGCATCCACACGCACGCACTCTGGACGCACATTATCAGAAAAGTCTGCTTGCCGTCTGCTCGACGTCTGCAGGAAATCTGCAGACCAGGTCTACAGAAAGGTCGAGTCTGCAAGAAGGTGACTGGGGTGACTGGTAGGTGACTCGTGGGTGACAGAAAGGTCAAACCCATTTTTGTAAGGGACGTACCATCGTGATTGTGCTTTTGCTTAATACTGCTGTTTTAGCCAGAGCGTAGCAGACGACAAAAGCCGAATCCCCGCCCTTGCGTCACCGGAGCGCCGTTCGCAGCGCCGCCGTCGGTGGCACATGAGGCGAATTACGGTTAACCGTCTGTAATATTTTAGAAAATGCGAAGTGTATTCGTGAAGGGCCTAACGTAACACGTATCGCTGTAACGCGCCATGCCAAAAGCACAGTAAAAACCGTTGTACCTTGCTGATAGTGAAACAATAACACCCGGAACTATATCATGTGCTGCGCAAGGATACTGCCTGTATACTCCTCGTAGCTTTGGCAGTGATGCAAGGTAGTTGTGAGAGGGAGTATACTTCGCTAATCACATGTAAACAAGAGAGGAGAATCTTCCCAGTCAATATGGCCGACTTCCGGCTTCACCACGGCTTCACAGAGAGTGACATCAGGGCCAGTGGTCAGAGCCTCTCCTATCCTTTTCCTTCCTCCGTGGCAGCTCCGAAGTGTACTAGCTGCTAGAGTGTAACCGTTTTGAGTGGGCCGAACTCTAGCCGAACAACCGAAGCAGGCGCGGCGTGTGGAAAATACTATATGGTGGCACAGCGGTCGAATTGTAAAGGGTTGCGTCGCAGCCCGCGCTTTTCGCCAAGCGTTCTTGTGGGCCTTGGGATGCGAACCGCTTATGGCAGTGCGAACCGCTTATGGCAGAGACGCCGATGAGCGGCGCACTCGCAGGTACCGTGGAGTCCCGCGTTCCTCGTTATGTGAGGTGCGGTGCGCGTGCACCCACCCTACCCCCTCAGAACACGGCGTCCTTTTGCTGTCCACGTCCGGCGTCTCACCTTTAACGCCTCATTCGTCCCACTCAAACGCTTCTATAAAAAAAAAGAAAAAAAAACCCCTCTAGCTTAGCGAAGCAAAGAGCAAAACGAGCGATGTCCTCTTCTGTATCATTAAACGCGTGCAAGGCAGTTTCAAAAAGTTCGCACAGGTATATGCTTTCTTTCAAAGATTCGCGCACAACTGTAACGCGACAACTAAATATCGACCTCGGAGTGGTTTATAAATGTCCTTTTAAGGCAACTTTCGCCACTAATACGGTCAAAAGTGCCCACGTATACGGCATAGTAAAAAAACACAATAATTTGAAGGGTTTAATTGCAATGTCAAGAGTCCTTGTTGCTACAAATGAAGACAATGAACGGTTCAGTTAGTTGGGATCCCGAGGCGTCGATGGTTTACCGCACATTTGGAGAAGTGGACTCTCCCACAAAGTCGCAAGGGTGTCAGACCTATTTCCTTCTGCAGGGATCCTGAAGGCGTAAAGACGCTACCCCTCGATGACGACACCTTCCGACTGCAGTATTGCCTTGACTTTTTCGTTAGCTTCAACACTCTTCGAAGCAGACCTTTGAAAGAGAACACGGCGGGTCCACCCAGGCTCGGATTCATCTCTCTCCCGTCCAATTGCGCTTGAAATGTCAGGCTTTCTATGTAGAAAAAGAACCGTGACACGAAGGCAAGGCCTACTTTTTGTCTCAGTGTTTTGGGGATTTCTGTCGCCTTTCCGTACCATGCTTCCACGTTTTCGCAGACTCCCACTCGGATCGCTTCATGTACTGTGGTCTCCTTCAGGTAGCGGATCCTTTCGTAGTTGGCTTGTGTAGTTTCGGATTTTAGCTCCTGTTGGAGTGCTACCAGAACGTCCTTAACTGACGAGCTTGCTGTCCAGGATCCTGCTCCACTTTCTTTGAGGATGTTAAGTTTGACGAGCCCAGAAGAGGGTAATGAGGGATGCAGGGTGAGAGTCCCAGACTCTGCCGTTACGTTCACGATGCGGGGAGGCAGTGCAGGGTAGGTTGGTGGATAGCAAACGAGTAAATGTAGAAAGGTACCTTCGTATGGTGTGCCGGCCGGACCGCTCACGATGCAATGCATCTTGGTCATGTCTTCTTCCAGGGGTTGCACGTAATGGCCTCGTGTGGGTCCTTCACGGCAAAGCTCAATGATCTCCCTACGGACGCGGTGAAGACATTCGTCCGAAGGGCAGTCCAATGGGTCTGAGATTCGGTGCCACGGGAGCATCGCTGCGTTTCCGTTTCTCGCCGCACTTCTCGTTGACACTGGGACAAGAGGCCTGTATACGCGTCCCGACTGCACAACCACGTTCTAACGGCCACGCGCTGTTCCTGGCTTCCTTGCTCGTGCTCGCTTCTTCGACTGCGCCCCCCCTGCGGGGAGTTGGCCATGAAAGCGGCGGTTAATTTAGGAGGAAATCTTTTTGTATTGAGACGAAGGACGAAGAATGACTGAGTTGCCAAGGGAATAAACGAAAATTGAAGAATGTCTGTATCACACTGCCATAGATATTATAATAATGCGATAATATGAAACACAATCGACTGTTGAGAGGAATTCCGAAGTACGAAATTTTGATTGGTAATAAATTAACGAGGAATTCTTGTGTATCTAAGAAATTCGCATATGGCTAAGCAGACGCTTCTGTTGCGCAATAATGCACGAATGATCTTTATTCTTGTCGCAATCATTATAGTGGTGACTTCTGTTTACTAATGGCACGCACCCACTATAGCATGTAGACCACGAATTAAAGTATGTGTAAGCGTAAGGTTAACATTTGTTGGTAAGAAGCAGCAGCTCTAAATATTTTAATGCGTATCATAGTGATTCCCTTGATTGGCTATGTTGGCCCCCCCAACACTTTTTTTTTTTTGAGGCGCTTACATTGGTCCAGACCGCATCACCGCGTAGTGGCTCACGCCAGAACTATTGCGGGCGGAAATGACGACGCAGGGCGCAAGCCTGTGATTGGATAAATGTGACGTTAGAAGTGATCGCGGAGTTGCATCAAAATTATTATCGAGTTCTGTTTTTTTTTTAGCATGCTTTTTCACTGAATGCCGTATAGACTAACGCTCTTCGACTTTTTCAGCCCGAAACCTGCAGCGCCGGGCAAAGTATCGTCCGAACGCCACTTCGCTGGAGGAAACGCGCCGGAGACGCTCCAGGCGCCGTTGTTTGAAGAAACTGAACGTCAAAAAAAAAAAAAAAAAAAAAAAAAAAAAAAAAAAAAAAAATATATATATATATATATATATATATATATATATATATATATATATATATATATATATATATATATATATATATATAAGAGCGTTGATAAAGACGCCGTCGGAACAAGAAAAATCACTAAAACTACAAAACACGATAGAGGCGTTCGCGAGCTGCCTCGTTTCGCACTTACGGATCACTCTTCAAGCACCACATTGTTTGTTACCATCGCAACGGCGTCATCAGTACGTTGGAAGTAACGGGCAATATGGCATGCAAGCTTCCCGTGCGTAGGAGTTTTCAGTTCATTTCATTGGGGCGCCCTCTAACGTGACAGGGCGAGGGAGACTTGGTCAGGCGACCCCGCGAGAATCAAGTTGAGGGTAGGCGTCCATTTTATTGTATTTTGAAATTTCTAGGCTGAATATAACTTCGGACTGCGTGTCCCTATCGCTGCCGTTCTTGCTGTAATGATCTCTTCAGCCTTCAGTCTACGGAACCTGCAAGTAAAAAATGTAAACCAACGTTACCTTGTCCTAGGGATGACGTCGCATCATCGAGCTTAGGCGCATCTACCGGGGAGGAGGGGGGGCAAGGGGGGGCGCTATCCCCCCCCCCCCCCCAACTGAGAAAAGTTAGGGGGCGTATAGCACCCTCCCCTCTTTTAACGGTGCATGGTCACTGTCGGCTACTCACTGGGAAACCAACAATGGAGTCGAAGTTTTCCTTTAACACATCAGTCACGTAATTATACAATGAAATTTGTCCTCCGTGTCTCACGACCACGCACTGTAGGCTCTCCCCGGTGCAGGCCGCTAATGCGACGCTTTCGCGCCTTGCGCTCAAGCATTTCAGAGGAAGGCTACCGCTGAGCAGGGGCTAGCATTCTGTCATGCTTTTATTCCGCTCTCCCTGGTCTGAAATTGACATCATCGGCGACGCAAACGCGGGAGGGCGGGAACCAGTAAACATTTCACGGACCCAGTGGCGTAAATCCAGGAAAATCAGGAGGGGGGACACATCTTGCCATGGCGGCCATTTTGTTTATATAAATGTGTGTTTTATTTTTACTCGCATAAAAATTAAAATCCTACCTTGAAATCTAATTGAAAAACGAGCATGGGTTCCCAAATCGCGTAATTGCATTGTTCTATTGGGTCTTCTCAGGGCTGTCCTAATCCCCCCCAGCCTGAGCACAGGGGGGGTCAGGACCCCCCCTGACCCCCCCCCCACGATTTGCGCCACTGCACGGACCGATCAAGTATTCTTCCTGCTTCAGGGAATTCATTTTCTTTATTTGAAAAGGAATATCTTTGACCTGCTTTTAAGTCAATGAGTGTTGAGTTTGAGTTGATAGAAGTGTTGAGTGGTTTTAGTTGGGCCGAACTGAGAGAGCTAAAAAAAGGTTTCCGCTTTAGTCTCCGATGAATCTATTTTGCCTTGATTATCACATGGTAGCTTGCAGCAATCGTGGCGGCTTGCAACAAGGCGACGAATAAGGCAGTGGACTCGAGCACATTGGGATACCATCTTTCAAGCTTGCCCCTCAACTTTATCTAACGGGACCAGGAAGATCGTCAATGTCCACGGTTTTTCTGGGCTATTTTTATACTCATATAAATCACTCTCGCCAACTGCTATAAGTAGCCGCTGCCAAAGTGATCGGCGGGCAGCCTTCGTGAATTACATTCAGAATGAGACACTGTCCGGTTATTCCAAAAAAAAGTTTTATGTATTGTTCGCCATGTAATGCACTGTTTAGTGTACACGGGTAAACATAACTCCGCAAATTTCACAGATTTGTGACGTCGCGTAACAAGCAGGTGATATTTTATGACACAAAACAGAAATTTGACGAATGGCGAAGAACCAATGGCCAAAACTATATGCCATATTGAAAATAGTGCATTTTTACGCAGTCGTGTATAAGTCGGTACTACGCGATGGATCACGTTCGCCTCAGTTGTTGCATCGCGTTACAAGCAGGTGGTGTGCGTATGATTCACGGCCAGTCATAAAACGCTGACAACTAATGCGGAAGGAAACAATGCGGAGTAATTTAACGTTATAATCACCCACATTTTCTTCAAATAAGAATTTCGCTTACACCGTTTCGCATAGGCGCATCTACTTGGAGGGGCCGGATGGCCCTTGAAGCAATGTTGCAAATAGAAATACTACAAATTCAACGAGTATAAACCATGTACTACGCATCTAATACCAAAAGTTCCCTCTTTTTTAAAAGAGAATTTGTGGTTGACAAATTAACAACAAAAATTGGAGGACGCTTGAGCTGCGCCTTCAAGAGCAGATCACGATAGCGTAATCGGGACTCGTGCGCATCGCCTTCTGAACTGCTGGCCTGCTTCGGTTCTCGGTGCATGCCTCAACCGTGCCGTTAGGAAACGAACGACTGTGTGCGTAACATTGGGCCGTTTCAAAGTATCATTGAATGTCTACTGCAAGCACAGTTGTTAAGTGCCCACTACGTCCATAATTATTCCTTTTGCGAAATCAGCGAAGGGCCCACTACATGTCCGTATTGGCACCACGCGAACCTACGCAGCTGTTCACTTTGTTGATGCTTCTGCTGCTGATGATGATTAAATATGTCTGAGAGCTTTGTAATGGGTGGGCCTTTAAAACACCCACTCGTTGCTCAATTCACATCTTTTGGCGCCTGGGGCGATTCTACTATCGTGCCGCACAATATATGATGCGTTAAGGAGACTCCTTCCCCTACATGACATCCGTATAGTGTTTTTTTTTTTTTTTTTTTTTTTTTTTTTTTTTTTTTTTTTTTTTTTTAAAGCAGTTTGAACAAATCTCGTGGCTCTGTGGTAGAGCACCTGCTTGCCACGCAGACGGCTTGGGTTCGATCCTCACTCGGACTCGGAAATTTTTATTATTTATTTTATTTGCATCTTTCTCGATTTTTTTTGGTCACGGTCAAGATGACGATCCTTCGCTCACAACCAACGACGCCGACACCGACGCCGGAATTTCTGCGAAACGATCTCCAGAGACAGAACCTCGCGCTGAAACCAAGAGTTCGCACCTCCCATAGACCTACGGACATGTCGTCAATGGCGTAGGGCTTCCATCGCTTCGGGATCTTCCCGCAGTCGCCGTTGCCCTCCTCGTTCCCTAGTATTCTCTCGTCGTGCGTATTCGGGATCTTGGATGACTCCTGAAGTTGCCTTCGCGGACTTAGAGGTGTAGCCTGCGCGTGGTGCGCAGCAGCAGATGCGTGGTATGGTTGGTTGATTTCTGGGCTATTTCTGGCGCATGCACTTCAACATTGTTATGGCATAATAAAGATATGTCCACGCCTATCTGTTCACAGCACGGCGTCTAAATCGGCTTTCTTAAGAAGTGAGAGGCGAGCATTCGATGCGCTGTGAGCTTATGGTTGGCGGGTAGAGGAAATCCTTTGTGGTCGATACTAACCGCACTTGAAGCGATAGGAGCTATCAAACCATAAAACAGCTTCTGTTTTCATATGCTGAGCTATAGATGCTCTGTAGAATAACAAGCCCACAAGCGTGCGCAGGATTCCCCATTGGGGTGAGATGTGCGTAGATGTCTCGCATATATGAATTTTCGCATTCACCTCGCCATTCAAAAAAAAAGAAAGAAAGAAACCTGTTCTGTTATTTTGCATGATTTTTCCTGACTTTTACATATTTATAGTTTGTGTCATTCCTGCAATAATCCCTAATGGGATTGGAAGTATGTACTACATAAGTAAATAAAATAGAATAAGTAAAGTTTCACCGTAGAACAGCTGCCGTTGTCGTTAGTGTCTGCCCAATCATCCCAGTGAGTTCTTTTGAACAAACAGCAGCAGCGACGTCGTTACTTCTCGCGCTTAACATGCGCAATTTATGCTCTCCCCTCTTTCCCCACCCCTTGTGCAGGGTAGCAAACCATTTACTGGTACTGAATTAACATCCCTGTATTTCCTTCACATCTCTCCCCCTCTACCCTCAAAGGATGCCTCTGTGCTAGTGTTTATCTCGACATGTGAGCCCGAGCATACTAAAAGGCACAAACCACCACACACTGAAAAGGTTGTTTCACCGCAGCATTAGTATGCGTGAGGCGAAGCGGATCCTGTTGATGCAAAAACAGAAACATTAGAGTTAAAGAAAACGGGAAAGATGAAGTCCTACTAAGCGAAGCTTTTATGCCTCACACATTTCGGTGGCGGCGTCGTACGCGAAAAGCTCGGCGCCGGTGAGTGTACGGAAATGCGGTGTACGGTGTGCCGGTCGCATGCGCATAGGCGTGCGCAGGGTTCCCCTTCAGGGGGGGGGGCGACGGCTCGTCGCAGCGCCCCCCTTCCCTATTAAGTCAATGTATGGGGCAGACTTTGCGCCCCCCCCTTATTAGGTGACTAGGGGGCCGGCCGTCCCCCCCCCCCCCCCTGCCCCCCCTCGTGCGCACGCCTGTGCGCATGCGTATTTGTGTGCGCCGTTTTCCAATAACTGATGCTCACTCTATCGTGGGAGTGTCGGCGATCAGCCGTTTCTGGTATGGCAATCTCATCTTTTATCGAGGCGACGTGTCATTTCTCGTAGCCATACTTCGTTGCTGCCTGGATATGAACGCATGGCCGTCATTGTTGCCTGTAGCTAGAGTACTGTCGCGCAGCTATATAAGCACGTGGATGAAGGTCCATGGAGGAAGGAAACAGTTGGGAGGGAGCATTGCGCGATGAGAAAGAAAGAAAGAAAGAAAGAAAGAAAGAAAGAAAGAAAGAAAGAAAGAAAGAAAGAAAGAAAGAAAGAAAGAAAGAAAGAAAGAAAGAAAGAAAGAAAGAAAGAAAGAAAGAAGTGATGGCGATGAGCCGCAGTCCCCGAGTACGAACAGCTAAGGGAACGGGAAAGGCGACGGCGGCTGCAAAGATCCGGAAGCGCACAAGCCAGCTACGCTTGTCCCCATTTTCCCAACATGGCAAGGGCTCTTGAACTTTTTTACTTACAAATAATAATAATAATAATAATAATAATAATAATAATAATAATAATAATAATAATAATAATAATAATAATAATAATAATAATAAAAAAACCTCTACGTGCATCACACTGTCAGCGTTGTTTATTTGTCACCGACCCTTAGTAATCACTTGAATTCACACAAAATAACAAAGTGCGAATGTCGCATTCATTTTAAGTTCGCACATGGGTTTCCAAACATTTCATTCGAACTACACCACTTCTGCTGCATAGTGATCTTGATATACATACGTGCAACATATTTTAGTGAGTCGCCAGCAGGGGCGTAGGCAGAAATTTTTTTTTTTTTGGGGGGGGGGGGAGGGGAGGAGGGGGGGGGGCAGCTCTTTGTTCTGAAGTGGTGGCTGGGCAGGCAGATGTGGTCGAGTCATTTCGTGCTCTACATGCCACGGCAAAAAAAAAAAAAAAAATCGAAGTGGGCGGGGGGGGGACACGGGCCTGGTGTGTACCTCATGGCTACGCCACTGACTGCCAATCATTGAAACCTGTCTTACACCGAAGACTTCCTTGAACAAACGGTAATAAGCACAGAAACTCTTTTTTTTCTGGATCACGAATCATTTATGTAGAATGTGTTCATTAGTATATAGTGAATTGTGTGCATAGGCGTGCGCACAGGCGAGGAGGGGGGGGGGGGGGTTGAGGGGGGTTGGTAAAGTCACCCCCCATACCTTTACTCCGTGGGACCTGCATCACTGTTTAAAAAATCAGGGTTATGGACACGCATGTTTTAGGGGCGAAGCTCCTTAGGGTGTGTGTCTGTCCCTCCTCTGTAGTAGTAGTAGTAGGTAGGTAGCCACATATAGTGGAATGTACCCACTCCACGTGATAAAGATGACGATGACGCAGTATAGTGGAATGTACCCACTACACGTGATAACAATGAAGTATAAGCGCGTTCCAGTATAGTGGAATGTACCCAATACACGTGATAACGATGACGCTTATGACCATGAAGTATAAGCGCGTTCCAGACCACACATTCTCTTTCTGCCATGGATGAAAACGATCGAGCTTCGCCCACTCATCATCATTCACTTCGTGGATATGGCGTGATTTTTTTTTATGACAGTGACACCCAAATGCCCCAGATGTTGCATTCCAAGAACTAGTTACTTCCCATTTTCACTCCTCGCAAAGCCAGGGACCGAAGGCAGGCCATTGTGGGAAGCACGTCGTCGCTTCATTTTAATTTTGTCATCCATTGTGAAGCTTCTTCCCTAGATTGGCTTGTGCACTCTACGCGCTAGACACGTATACGCTGGTGAAGGCCCAATGAACAGATGCCGACCGAGTGGTCTGTGTGGAAGTCCTTGCATAGGTAAAAAAAGCGGACTTAGCAAGGGCTGACTTCGGGCCTTGTTGGTACGACATATCTGAAGCGACTAAGCGCAGATTTATCGAGACGGGACAAGAAGGGGACACACACAAGCACTAAGTTGTAACAAATGAAAACAACATTCATTTGTTGCAACTTAGTGCCTGTGTGTGTCTCCTTCGTCTAGTCCCAACTCGCTGAATCTGCGCTAAATAAATTCAGGTAAAAAACTGGCTACAGACGAGCCACCCAGAAGCATGGAATATGGTAGCTTTCTAGATTATCACCATGTTCTGTCGGATTGTTCGTTCAGCTATGCAGCCGTGCACAAGCATCTTAGCTACATGCCTACAACACGTTGGCCTGATGATGATTTACAGGTGATGACTGTGATGACTTACATTTGTCAAGGTGATGACTTACAGTTGTCAGGGAGCCTGGAGTGAGACTTCAGGCTAAAGTTCTTCTCTTTCAACTATATCCTTGCAACGGACCCCTTTTGCATGTTGTGCTAACATTCCACAAGTGATTTCCTCGCTCCAAATACCGCACTAGAAGCACCACAGGGGTTGCCTTTCATTTATGTATTTATGTGCTAATCGCTTTCTCACTCTCCCTGAACAGGCATATCTTTTTCCATTGTACATATAATAACAGCATTGGTTGCAGAAAATGGCACCACTTCATTCAAAAACCACCTCTGCGTACAACTATTAGAACCAGAGTAAGCCTAAACGTCTAATTTCAAAGTGAGAGCGTCCACATCTGTATAAGAGAAAGCACTTACAGATATTGCTTCAAAGCTAACGTTTGAACATCAGGAGAAAACGGTTTTGAAAGTACTGCATGTGGAATAGGACGGCACAGGTATACTAAAGTGTAAAAGTCATTTTGTTCGCACTTGCAAAGAGTTATGCGGAGCGACAAAATCAAGAAATCTCGAGGCATAAAATGGAATCGGCTCATGCAGGATGGGGTAGGCCGAAGATTGTTGGAAGAGGTCTTAATCCTATGGTGGACATAAGATAGGCTGTTGATGATGATGACGAAGGAAAATGTGGAATTAAAGGGACAGGCAACCTCTTGTACTTCACCTGTCCAGTGCTTTGAAATTCATCAGTTGAAGAAATTTCAAGCAAATGTACTATTTGCCCCAACTTGGTGCATCAATGCGTACTTCAAACTTCAGGAACATTATAAAGGCGATGCTACAAAGAATTGAATTAACACACTTAGCTCAGCTGACAAAACAAATCGGCACTTACAGCATGGTGACGCTGTCACCATGAAAATACCCATAAAAAAGGATTGAAAAGTGCTAAAAAGATTTGGCCAGCCAATTAGTCTAGTTTTCTTAGTCAGTGGAATAATTAAAACAGTGCAACCAGTGAACAATTACAACTGAAATGATGCTGTCCAAATAATTTAGAAAAAAAAATTTAGGCTTTCTTTCGCCACTTTTATCATGTTGTGAAATGCAAATTCATTTACTCGTATGACGACCACCTGCTTCAGAGATACAATTTACAGCCGCACAAGTATATCGCACTATAAGGTATGTTTATGACATCAATCTTTCTTTCCTCCTTGCTACACTTTATGTCAATACCCAATTAATATTAAGACACAGGTATGCACAAGAATGATGTTACATAAAACTTTATCAACAAAACAGTGCATAGAAATAATAATTAATGCCTAGAAGTTCATCGCTGATTTAAAAGCTGTAGGGCTGATACAAGGCTGCCTACAAAGGCTCAGAAATGCACTTCACAAGAGAGAAAAAAGAAAGCCCAAGTGCACCCAAGATCACTTTCTGGTTTAAACAGGTCCCTTTATGCTCTTGACAAAGTCTTTTTTGCTTGCAAGTCAATGTTTCTTCTTCCATACAGGAGCAGCGTATGCCTCTGGCAGTATCCTACAAGCTGTTATCCTTTCCTCCGGGTTGTCTTCAGCATTGTAAAACTTCAGCAGCTCTTCAATCGCTTTGTCTTCCATGTTTATAATGTGAAGTGCTTTTGGCTTCACCTTCTCAAGGTTCTGCACCTTTTGCTCTTCGAATCTCAGTATGTCGATCATTCTGGGCACCTCAGCAGGAGGTGAAGAAGGAGAAGGGAACGTGCTGGGTGCACTTGCTTCGCTGAGTGCCAGATTGGGAGGAGACGATGCCAGAGCTGTCTGCGATGCATTTTGGAACCAAGGGCAGTTGGATGGTGGTGGCGTCTTGGGTGCTAGTATGTTCACTGGCGTGGTACCCTTCATTTGTTTTCGCTGCTTCTGTGACAGCTTCACCATTGGTCGCACGGCCTCGACATGCTTGCCGTCCTTTAGCGATTTGAGCCCTTCCTTGTCGGCCATGACTTCGCCAAGGCTTGGAAATGTGAAGGCCGACACTGCCGGAGGGGAGGTGGCACCTTCGGAGACTGTCCTTGCTTTCCGCTCCGGCACTTTGGTGGGAGTAGTTTCAACCGTCGGTGAACGCTGATAAGGTTTCGGTATGACAACTGGCCTGACGGCAGCCCCACCGATCGGCTTGGCAAAATCGCCAGAGCTGGAAACACGGGGCTCCTCTACAGGTATTACTGGGGAAGTGGAGAGCCCACTTGGTGCTGATGATTCAGAAACCTTCCTTGGGGCACTCCTACGTCTAGCTTTAGTTTTCGAGTCGGGAGTGCTAGTGACCGTAAACTCAGCATGATCGAACAATGCCCCATAGTCTTCCTGAACCTTTTCAATGTCTTCCTTGCTGGGGTCACTCATGTAGGGCGTTATGACACGTCCTGGACATGGCTGGCACCATCTTCCGGTAGCAGGATGCGAGGTCCGCAGCCGCATCGTCACTGAGAGAGTCGAGGGAACATTCCAAGATTGCAGGAAGGTTGATGCACATAAACTGCACACACAGCGTTTTAAGCTGGTCTGCATTGTACATGCATGCTACTTCCAGCAGGTCAGAAACGTTCTTCAATGTCATCATGTCACCGAGGGTGGCCTCACACATCTGCCTTAGTCTCGTTGCCAACAGCTGGTCTGCACTTACAAGCACCTGACAGACAAACTCGATGTCACGTGAGTGCTTCAACTTAGGAACGTCATCTGTGTACAAGAACTCCAGGATGACATCAAGAACTTTCGATGGTATGGGCAGAGATAACTGGCTACTTGAGTGCTCCACCCAGCCGAAAGACAGCATGCTGTTGAAATACTCCAACCTGGCCACGAGAATGCACCGGTGGCACGGGAAACTGACACCATCACTAGACACCAGGGAAACATCGCATAAGTTGTCAAACTTGTTCCTGAAGAAACGGTACTTGGTCATCGGTGGCACAGCGCCAAGGACCACAGCATTGTTTCTTATGCTCGCTTTGCCAAGACAGTCCTTGAGGGAATGAACTCCAAGCTTCTTGGAGGCATCGTGAACCTCTTTCAAGAAAGCAGTGGTGATCCGCTTTCCCAGACTGTATTTGTTCGACAGCCCAACAATAACACGTGCACTCTCACTCTCAAGGATGTTGCAGCTGTTCGTGTAGATGAAGCAGAGAACCTCTTCAAATGCTTTCACAGTTATGTTGTCAATGACATGAACGCCAGATGGCACTGTCTCGCCAATCACTTTCTGAAAGTACTCGCTCCGAGAAGCCAAAATGTAACGATGCAGAGGGTAGGAGTTTCCCTTAACCTTGACAACAATGTCGTGCACGGCATCGCTGCAGTCGGCCGACTCCAACAGCTGCATCATGTGGCTCTGAAATTCTGAGTACATGACGCTGGGTTCGTACAAGAGACCCACCTTGGGATTGCTTTGAAGCACAGCGAAGCTTTCTCCACCACAGCTGCATGTGATTCTGGTTGCCCTGTTGACAGAGTGAAGCCTTTTCAAACTGATATGCTCGCACTCTTTCCACTCCAACAGCTTCACCAGGCTACAAGTATTGGAGGGTGGCAAAGCTGTCTTCTTTGACTGAGAACTGTTTTCAGGTGTCTTCTTCCCCTCCTTCTTCGGTGCCAGAGTTCCCAGGTAACCTTCACCGTTTTTTGAGACAAGAGCTATGTTCTTGGTGCTAAGGCAAATGTCCATGATTCTTGGCTGCAAATAGGTGTTGAAGAGACAGCGCGTGAGTGTAAGGCTTGAAGACTGCCACAGATACAGCTTCCCAGACTTGGTCAGCATTGCCACCTTTAGCACTTGCTTCTCTCCATCCCCACTTCCACTAATGGCGTCTCCAGAATCGTCGATCGGGCCACCAACAACACTCAGCTGTTTGATTTCGAGTTGCTTAGATGCAATCTTGCGGCACTTGTACTCCTGGCAAACGTATATGTCACCCTTCACCGTTGCGCAGACGACGGCACCGTCAGAAGACACAACGTGGCTGAATTTTATGTCGGGATGGCTCAGCATGGAGATTTGTCTCGGAGTGGTCTGCAGTCTCTCTCCTTTTGGGTGTCCAAGCTGCCCAGCGTTCAGGCCAAACGTGTACACGCCATCTTCCGTATAGATGACAGTGTGGTATTTCGCTGCACAGACTCCGACTGCCTTTTTTTCCTTGAGGAACTTCATCGAAATGGGCCTCGGCGACAGCACTTGAGGCGGCGGTGGGATCAGGCCCAGCTGATGGTGGTTGTTCAAACCACACGTCAGGACTTGTCCGTCTTCCATTAGCATAACAGTGTGGTCCTGTCCCGAAGCTATGTCCACGCACCTTCCCTTGTTCACCTTGGCCAATGGAAGTTGCGTCACGCTCAACGTCGTCTTCTCGGAGTTCAACCCGAGTCGACCACCGAGACCGTGCCCGCAGACGTACACGTCTCCGGCGTTAGTCAGGAAAACAGAGTGGAACTTCTGCATCTCGACTTTCTGGACAGAGACGCCGTCCCGCCGGAAAGACTCCAGGACTTCGGGGTCCTTGGGCGATTGCTCGCTGGCGAGGCCCAGAGTGAAGTTCTTGTTGGAGCCCCAGACGTACACTTCGCAGGGGTCCGACGGGGCGTACTCGATGTATGGCATTCGGTCGCGCACCGCCAGGTCGACGGGCGTCAGGCCTTCGTAGTCGGACGTCGCGATGCTCGCGCCGTGCTGGAGCAGGACCTTGGCGCAGTGCAGCTGTCCGTAGAAGACGGCCTTGTGCAGGGCGGTCCAGCCGGACTCGCGGTCGCGAGCGTCCACATCGGCGTGACATTGTTCGAGCAGCCACCTGACGAGCTCCACCTTGCCCAACGACGCGGCTACGTGGAGCGCCGTACGGCCGATCGGGTCCGTGACGGACCAGAAGTTGTGGCAGAGGTATCGACAGTATGTCTGTATCTCCGGCACCGTCCCCTTGGTGATGGAGGAAAGGACAAGATCGGCGTGCGACGAGGACTTGCACCTCGAAGTGCAGTCGGGTGCGGGCTGCAGCAAGTTGGCGCTGTCCATGGTTTTCCTATCTGCGAGCTTTACTATCCCTGTCAGGGAGGCAGCACCACGTCTATGCGCAACAGTTAGTTGCCAACGTATGGACGACGAACGGGGGGGGCTTCAAGCAGGCGAGTGGCGGTCACGACTCACGCACACACACGCACCACAGTTTCATACCGTCCTACAAGGCCCCCCCCGCCGCGCACGGCACCCATAATTGTTGGACTCTACGTGGCTATTCCATGCTGAGGCGTGTGACCGAGTCGACGAACAGGGAGGAAGGCTGCTGGCAGGCGGGAGCAGGCATCGCACAACCGAAAGCAGACATAGCGGTTATCTCAGCTCGAACATGCAACAAACAGTCGCAGGTGTCACTTTCTCCGGCAGTGGAGGCGAAAGCAGAAGCAAAACTGCAGTGCTAACCTCGTAAACAACTTGACTTTCAGCAAGATTGCAAAACGTTCCCATGCAAACGTAGGCACGTAGGTACTTGCTTGATAATCCTGATAAGCCTTTACGTGGCGCTGTATGTCAAAGCTATTATTATATAATAAAGCAAAATGTCTTATGTATATTCCAGATAAATTTGAAACAACATAAACACAACGTTATAAAAAATAAAAATTTTAAGCAATTTTAAAAGGCTTGTTCTTTAATTCGTAGTTGTTGCTAAACGCGTTTGTTCAGGCCTGCGTCACTGTCGGGGGGATAAGCCGTGCGTGACGTCAGGCTTCAGCAGCTGATGTTTGTAAACAAGATGGAGACATCTGTGCGGACGGTCATTTGATATTTCTTCTGATTTTGTGCGAACAACTAGCCAGTCGTATGCCAAAATTGGATCTCATTTGCCTGCGACATGGCAGCGGAGTCTCACAGGCGAGGTGTCAAGCCATCAGGCCTGGTGGTGCGACCACAGGCCGTGATCAAGTAAGGCGCTCGCTTGGAACAATAAGCATCCGAAATACGCAGTACAGCCGATCTTGACACTGAAATCGGACCGTCTCCGGGCTATTGTTCGTGTGGTCCCGATTGAAGCTCCCGTCGCGAAAGGCCTTTTTCTATCGCTGCGTTGGTGTCCGTGCGTGGACGAATGAGAGGCATGGATTTCTACCCGCAAAGCACGTTGTTCTTCCCACTTTGTCTCGCTCGGCCTTTTATGCAACATCCGGTAATGCCTAACCCTAATAAAAATATGAATCACGGAGTCGGGTTTAATTACGGCTATCGCTGCATTCTCGGCGGTAACGCGACGCGGGACGGCGCACGAACGGTGGCGAGAAGAGTTCTTTTTTCCGTGCGTGCGCACGCCCTGCAAATGTAGCTCTCGCTTTCCGTTGTTTCCGGGGTGCCATTCAAACGAGAGCGCTTGACCTTCGTTTGCATGCATCGTCTGCGCCCTGACGACAGACGAGTTTCCTGCGGTTCGGCGTGTGCAGAACGCCCCCGTGATTTTTTGCTGGAACGCAGGAAAGCCCGTCTTCGAGCAATAAAATTTCCCAGGGAAATCGCTTCAATTGTTGCGTCGCTTTGCGGGGCGCTTTGTCACCCCTAGTAACACGAGCGCCTGCCGATTTGAATAATGCGTTGCCGATTTTCCTTTCAGTGACAAGTCCTACATGGGCAGTGTCGTTGATCTGATCAACGAAGTCATTCCTCAAGTAAGTGAGCTCGTTGAAAATGTCTCGTTTTAAACACGTGAACGGAAGCGTGGTGTGCGCGAAGAAAAAAAAAGTGCATTGCGACATTCCCGGAGAGCGACCGAAAAGTCGATTGTGACAAAACTTGGCTCCGCGGCACGCATGTGCGTTTGGCGTTGCGACACGCTTGCACTTTTTTCTTTTTTTAAGGAATCTTGCTCTTCTATTAATATTATTATTTCTACGCGGAGAATGCGTTGCCACACCGCATGAAATGAGTTGCTGTACCGAACTGTGGAACGGTGTTCGCCCTGCGATTTTGCTTTTCGTCGTTTTGTGGCGGAAATCGCACCATTTGCACGGGCCACTTTCCATCGGAATCTAGCCCAATTAGGATTGAGCTTGTCCAACGCTATTGGCTCCTTCGCGCAGCATCAGGAAGGGAGCTAATTGGTGTAAAAATATTCGATCGCGTTCGAAAGTGACTCGCGTGACACTGGGTTTATTAGTGTGCGAGTGTGTGTGCGTGCATTTCTCCTGGTCTTACAACTGCACGCGCGTAGCAACAGAAAAAAAAAAAAGTCTTGGAAAATACACACGACAATAAACAAAAGGACCATGTTGAACATAAAAACCCTGTCTTCAATGACAAAAAGCTTGTCAATATGTAAGCTCTCTTGTGTACCTGAAATTAGCATGCCAGTTGTCATCTTACATCATTGTTGGCATAGTACACAATGTGTTTCAAAAAGGGAAAGCTCAGCTTCATGGCATAAACATCATTTGACAGATAACAAGAGTTCTTATCAGGAAACACATCCCCATGGTTATCAGCTGTGTGTACCACCATATCATTGTCTAGCACGCACAGTGCTTTTCAAGATGCACATAGAGTGGATGGGGTGGCTTCTACATGCTGTTTCATTGGAAATCTAATTGCAAGATTATTAGTTGAAGCTTTCTTATAAAACACCTACCTGGCATAATAAAGACGATTGCCTAGCAAATTCATTGGTTGCCACGCTCACCTATATACAGATGTACGGGTGGTACATTTGCACATCACTTGGATTTCCATAGAAACGCATTCATTTTTTTTGGTACATCAGTGTATCTAAGATTGCATATTTCGCACACTTTTACATGCCATGTTTTTGGCGTGTGCTAGCCTTCATTTGCGATTCACGTACAGCTGTTAACTGGGCAAACTTCGCAATGTGGTTTGGTCAATGTGTTACTGCATATGAGTACTCGTTGCAAACAGATTCCTGTGGCAGTAACCGTTCAGAGAGATAACCAAAATAAAACTGCATATAGTGACTTTTATGCTAGAAAGTGGACTGTATAGATGCAGGCTGTCTACACTAGACCTCTTTTTAAGCCTCCGAGAACTTCAATAAAGGTGAAAGTCGGGTGGCTTGGTATCATCACGTGTATTAACTGGACTGCAGGAAGGACAACAGACAAGGTGAAATGCTTGAAACGGGACAGTGCTCGTCCTGTTTTCAAGCCTTCCACCTTGTCTATTGTCTTTCGCACTGTTCCTGTTATGCACTTGAACTTTGCTGTTCCATGAACCTTTGTAGACCCCTTGAGACTCTAGTCTGCAGAGTAACGTATATGTAGTCTCAAAAGAAAATGTAAATGCTACATGGACCAGTGCAGGTCAAGAGTCGGTATAGCATTTTTGAGTGTGCAACCATAACACACTCATATCATCTGGTAGGAAGGCCACAAAAATTGGAGGACAGTTGAGCTTTCCGATCAAGAGTACAACCCAATAGCGTAATCGGACCCCGTGCACATCGCCTTCTCAACTGCTAGCCTTGCTTCTGTTCTTGTTGCATGTCTCAACCTAGCTGTAAGGAAACGAATGACTGTGCGTGTAACATAGGTTGTTTCAAGGGATCCTAAAGTGCCTACTGCAAGTACAGTTGTTAAGTGCCCACTACGCCATAATTCTTCCTTTTGAGAATCAGTGAGCCCACTACGTATCCGTAAGGCAACATGCAAACCTACGCAGATCGCTGGGTGCTTTTGATGCTTTTGCAGCTGATGATGATTAAATATGTCTGAGGACTTTGTAATGGGTGGGCCTTTAAAGCACCCTCTTGCTGCAATGCACATGTTTTGACGCCTGGTGCGATTCTAAGCTTCTGCCACGCTACATTACATGCCTTAAGGAGACTCCTTCCATTACATGACATTCATATAGCGTTTCTTTTTTTTTTTTTTTGGAAGTTTCAAGCAATAATGTAGCTCTGTGGTAGGACGCCTGCTTGCCACACATGATGGCCTGGGTTCAATTCTCACTGGAAGCTAAGATTTTTGTTATTTATTTTACTTCCTTCCACTACATATGACATTTATATATTGCTTTTCTCTGAAGCAGCTTCAAGATTAGCGTAGCCCTGCGGTAGAACACCTGCTAGCCACACAGACGGCCTGGGTTCAATTATCACTCGAACCAAACATTTTTATTGTTTGTTTTATTTGCATCTTTCTTGATTTTTCGGTCACGGACAAGGTGATGATTTTTCGCTCACAACCAATGACACCTACATCGGAATTTCTGCGAAACGTGCTCTTTAACGCTATCACATTAATAATGACGTGGCATTTTGAATGATAACGAGAATAGGCCTGTATTAACATTTACTCTGTTTCTAGTTAGTCCTGTTGGCATGTTTAGCTATGCTCCTACGTTCTAACATGGGCAGCACGTAGTCAAGCTAAGAAACTGAGCGCATGTGCTTTAAGGGCCCACTAAATCACATTGAGGCAGAAATTTTTGTCACATAGCAGCAGTTTTATACCATTCTACAAGGAATATGAAACTGCAATAATTTTTCAAAACATTGCCGCAATAACAGAGTTATAGATGTTTGATGATTGACAATGCTGCTGCCACTTGCTTTTCTCTTTCCCTCGCTCCCCTCACCCCGGCACATCTCTGCTTCTTGCCAGGTACTTCTCTAAGCATCGCGCATACACTGCATCACTATGAGCACCATATATGTGTTATTGTGCTGTTTTGAAACGCCATCAAATTCCTGATACGATGACTCTGCCTTAGGGTTGCTGCCTTCTAATGCTCCAAAATTGCCATGTTGAACACAGCCAAATGAATCCAATAGACAATTAGACCAAGGAAACCATGAGACACATTAATTAATGTCTTTAACTATAGTGTAGTAATAACGTAAATTGAGACAAATTAAAGTGGACGAAAAAATTTGCCTTTCCAATTGGTGGGATCCCACTGACAGATAGGGTAATTTTTCATCCTCTTTAATTCATCTCAGTGTACATCATAATTGATAGGCCACAGTTAAAAATAACAAATAATGTCCCCCCTATGCTTTCTTTGGCTTAATTGTGTGTTGGATTGATTTGGATGTGTCTAACAAACAAATGAGCCCCTAAAAAAATTTCCCCTTCTTTCGTTCAAACACGCCGTGGTGGCGCACCGGCCTTTGATGTCATATCTGTCCTGAGCTAGAGTTGTCCAAGGTGCGCTGCACTTTTGTGGGTGTGTTACCGCCGCTGCAAGCATCAGTACGTTTCCTCAGAGTTCAGCGGTGCTTAATTGCGAACGTTGGCAGTTCATTTCAAAATTTCATCTGATACGGCTTCAAAGTGATACAAAAAAGGCCTCCTGACAATACCGATACCCAGGCAATCAGTGGCCGTTACACTAATGAGGATGCTTTGGAATACCCATAGTGACCACCCCACTGCACTTCGCTGATTTGCAAAAGAAAGAATTATGGCGTATTGAGCAGCTCGCAACTGTGTTTGCAGTAGGCATTCTGGGGATAGTTTGAAATGGTCAATGTTATGTGCACAGACGTTTGTTTCCTTGTGGCACGGTTGAGGCATCCACAGAGAACCGAAGCCAGGCTAGCAATTGAGACGGCGATGATGCACAGAGGGCTCAATTACACTATCGCGTTCTACACTTGAAGGTGAAGCTCAAGTGTCTTTCAAGTTTTTGTAGGTGAGAGATTCCATCGAGATCTGCTGAGCCCAGGCAACAAAACTAGCTTACAAAGGTGTGGAGTTCTGTTGTAAAAAGTCTTGCGCTGTTTGATGAAAATAACATCTGATATGTGTTCCGCACAATGTAAAGTAATTTTGATTAGGTCTGTGGCTTTGCAAAGGTGTGTGTGACATGAATTAAAACAAACACTGGAAGGTGGGGTGCATGGTCATGCCATGCAGTACTGTCTATTCTTTTGTTCATTGCTTTTCATGCTATTTTGTTATACGAAGATACTTTCTTTAATAGCTGAATGATTTCTGGATCCTTATCTTTTGCAGAGCATTATTAATAAATGTGGGTATAGTTGAATTCGCCGTAACAAAAAATCTGCTTACGTAAACTTTTTCTGACACCCGTTTTCAATGATGCTGTGCTTCCGTGAAATGTACTAAATGCAAGATTCCAATCCCCCCAAATTAGCTCAGAGACTTCATAAAAAATAGCTGATTTTTAGCTTAAATCCTAAATCTCCCTTGGTCCCAGCATTATGCGGAGAATAGACCCTTTTCATAAACAGCAAGTGCGCTTCCCTGTGCTGCATCTTTGCCCTACTAATGGCGGCACCTGTCGTCCTTCAAATGGAGAGCACGTCCTAGTGGAACGTGCCATGGCTTTTCTATCATGCGTGTTTATATCAAGGGAGCCCAGTGAACGTTTTCCGCGCCATAGGGCAAGCAAACTGCGCTTGAACACGCTGTTTGCAGCAAGTGACCAGCCGCCATTAGTAGGGCAAACTGCAGCACAGGGAAGCGCACTTGCTGTTTATGAAAAGGGTCTATTATAAGCTCCGATGGCTTATGGTAATACACAGTTTTTGGTTTTGTTTCACCTTTTCACTAATTTTGTAATTTGCATTTTTTTAACCTGATATTGAAAGTCGTTAATTTTTTCCAGGCCTACACCCAAACTTCAAAGGCTGAAGAAAAAGAAACAATTCAATGGGTACGGTTTGCGTACACTGAAGTGAATGGTAAGCATATCTGCCATTTAATAGACTTTAAAGGGGTCATAAAATGTGTCCAAAAATTTTCAACTAGGCGTGTACATAGGTTGGCGAACTCACTCATGAGTTGACTCACTCGGACTCACTCAGACTCAGATCGAGCCAGGAGTCTGAGTGAGTCCGAGTGAGTTATATTTTGGTGAGTTTGAGTCCAAGTGAGTTCGGTTGAAGAAAATTTTCTTGAGTGTGAGTCCGAGTGAGTCCAACTCAAGAAAAATTTTGGTGAGTCTCAGTCCGAGTGAGCCCCAAGCACAGAATATATTTCATGAGTGAGTCTGAGTGAGCTCCGCAATTTCTGCTGACCTATGCGTGTGTATTAAGAATCCTGACCGTCCATTCAATACTATACGTTGACTCGTTTCATCGTCCGGGCTCATTTAATAGTTATAGAAGCACAATTTCGATTCCCCAGCTCACATTCCCCTCAACTGTACAGCTGACGTCACTTTAAGTCAGCCAATGAAAAGTCTCTGTTGTTGACAAAACATGGCAACGCAGCGATGTTTGCTGAGCCATAGTTGACCGAGGTTCGTAGCATCATAACATTTCGATTGCGGTGCCGTAAAGAAGTCACGAACGTTGTTTTCCACTTTGATAAGTTGTGCGACACTGTCTGACGACGCACACGGTAGGCATAGCGAGGACTTAGCCACCGAAATCATGCCGAAAAACACAAACTAACTCAACCAGTAAGAAAAAAATTGGGACGCTGCACCGAGCGAGCAAAGGCAACCTGGGAAGGCAAGAATACACACGTGACGGAGCCCGTATGTACTTGAAAGTGGAACCAAGCAGGTTACTTGCTGTACTTGCACAGTATACAACTCAGATTGCAAAAATTGCTGTTTTTTTTTCTTTCCTAGGTTCCTATAAATCTATTATTTTAGAGCAAAATAAAACTAATGCTGTGTTTATAACTTCTCTTAGTATGACGTCACACGTTGGTGCCAATGGCGGCCGAGGTTGCTGCATGGCCGTTTAGGAGCTCAAGAAAATTGCGATTTTAAATGGACGTAATTAAATAGAGACTGGATATTGCACTGAAATATGTCGGATTCGGCATGTCTACTCTTTATTGAAGCCAGGGAATATTACAACCGGGCAGCTTATTTTCTTTTCACAACCCCTTTAAACTTCTGCCTTTAGTTGTGCTTCACTGCCATTTTGAGTGCGTTGTGGCGAAGGCTTACCCAAGCTTAAAATTTGCATGTATAATTTGTATTGTTACTTAAAATATAAACACAAGTAGTTGGCTTGCATTATGCGTACACTTTAATGTGGGCTATGCATGTGCATGCAAGCTGTCGACTTTCTTGTTTATTTGGCTTGTTTGTCACTCTCGGTAAAGCGTACCTGAGAGAATGTCCGGTGTCTGGTGCAGCAGGCAGATCTGATTCATACAATATAAATATGGCTGATATGCGTTCTCATTGCCTGTACAGATGGCAGCAGAGATTACAATGGAACTGCGCCCCCGCTGCTCCTCGTCGTCGGTTACGTAAATGGAGTCCAAGTTTGGTGTGTGTCGGTGAGTACTATGCATCATGAGTTTGAGATGTAAATACTACAAGACAGTTATTTGCAATAAGGTTTTACACGTCTACTTATTTTATATGTATACTATACATGTACATATTTGGACAATCTCTTTCGAAAGCAGCTGAAAGTTATCTTGTATACAGCAACAATGCACTATGTCACCATCCCACTTTAATCTCTTGCAGGCAAATGGTGAAGCGCAGGAGGTTTTGTCTTGGAGGCAAGGGCCTGTGAGGGCACTGAACATTCTGCCAGCGCCAGACAGTGAGTCTCGCGTGGCAGTTATTGAATGTTTTCTTTATGTCCTGTGGCCGGGCGCTTGTTGTGGCTTTTGCCGTGTAAGCTGTCTGGTTCATTGCAGCAGCCAATTTTTGTGGCGATGTTGTCCGCAGTGCCGGTTTCTGTTGCAGCTATCACTCACCCGTAGCAGACAAGCAACCAATTGATTGGTTTTCTCAAATGAGGTAGTATCAACTAGCCCAACAGCAAGTTCTTCTAGGCAGGTTTTCTGTCATTTCCATGTTTCTTCTTGCGGGTGTTGGATCAAAGCAGAGTCCATAGGTTTTTCTGGCTTCATGCAGAATTTTTTTATCAGCTTACCGTGTAATGCTATGCAGTAATAAAAAACATAATTGAAGGCGACCCTAATTCATGATTTAGGTTTCTTGGTGGCACTTGCATGTTGGTGTTTGTATGCCCTGGTGTGTTCCTTGGTTTGACTGTGTTTCGCCGTGCTGCCAAACCAAATCTCGGAGGCCATGTAGAAAGAAGCGCGTGGATCCCAACTGCTCGCAATTAAACCATCAGCTCTTTCAATGAACTCATTCAGTAAACTTGCATTGATTATCCTGACAGTTAATTGTCTCTTAACTTAAGTAATCTTATGCTCCGATATCGTATATATCCAACTTAATTAAACTTGAACCAGAATCATCGATTTCGTACCAGTTTTTATTTTTTACAAGACTTTTTCTGAATGTTCAGAAAACTGGAAGTAAGTGCTCGACCGGAAGGGCTTGAAAGAGAAACTAGAATGTCACTCAGGTTTCAGTGCCACTACAATCAAACCCAGCACCTACTCCGGTAAATCGAATGATCCTTTATATTGAACTATTTTTGAACACGACAGTGCTTGTTAAAGTCTATGCATTGGAAAATTTACCGCGACATCGAACAAAAATAGCCGGAAAACTTGATATATTGAACATTGGGCAGTGCGAAATGCCCCAAGAAATTGGCTTTTTCTCATGGAAAGGCACTTTCCTGCATGTGCTGGGGAGAGTAAGTCTTGTTATTCGGAGGGCGCGGGAAAGAGCTAGTAAAAAACTGTCGCTCTCCATTGTATACTTTTTTTGCCATGATTCCTCATTGTCGTGGCCGTCGTGTGCGGTCGCCGTTTGCATAACTCCCTTTGTTAATGCATTGGCTACCGTAAAATGGAAGAACATAGCTGTTCTGCGCAAAACTTGTGGTAAACAACACAGCCGAATGTAGTGAAAAGAAGTCTGATGTCGCCGTTGTGTAAGAGAATTCCAAGATGCACGCTGGGTATGATATTGAAAGGCATAGTAGAGGCATACTTGAGGCTTGTGGTGCCCGACGTGCATGCACAGATTCATGTGTAGATCTCAAGTTCCTGTTTATATGGATACTGTATTTTCTCGCCTACAACCTGCCCCTGTGTGTAACCTACGTACAAACTGCGGAAAAATAAAAACTAAACAAAAATTTCCTGCATGTTTTCCTTAGCCGCCTTTGTTGCATTATCGTGAAACCATGCCATTAAGGGGAAATGCGAGTAAAAAAACACGTTTTTTCTAAAATTACATATTTTTGGTTTTTATTTGCTTTCACAAGTTTAGTTTCTCTACTTTCACGACAAAAAAAAAAAATTAAGATTGTAATTAAACTCGAAGTAGGTTGAAGTAGCTTTTAAAGAGCACAAGGTGGCGACTAAAAACTAAAAAAGAGCTCATTGTCTAGAGTCCCCTGGAAATTGTCACCTGGTTGCTTGTCATTGCATTTCGCATGAGCAGTTCACCAAAGCCGCATGCTCAATATAACCATGATTCCCAAACTCTCATGATGGAAGAAATCATTTAAAAAAACATACCTTTGCCGCATAGACAAGCTTTCACTTATACCTTTAAAATGCGTTTTTCTCAAGATACAATTCTGGGCAACTTCGTGAGTTTTGACATCATGTTTTTGGTACTTCTGATGGCCAGATCGGGATGAAATTTTGCCCACGTATTCCTTAACATGTGAAGAGTGCAAGTATCTACTTTAAAACTTGATATCACCTATATAATTATTACGAACCTAAAGTAAGCAATTAGTATGGTCTGAGCATTCTAAGACTTCTCACATTGCAATTTTTCTTGCTCATTAACATGTCTTATACACATTTTCTTGTTAGTTATTTGCATTCTACAGTTAATGTGGAGCAATATGAGCCATTAGTGGCTCAGAACCATAAAAATTTAGGGGCAACAAAATGTCTGCAAAAAGAACTATATTATACACATTGTCATGGTAAAACAACGAAAACTATGCAACTTACTATCAAACCGATTACATAATTGAAATGAGCATAAAAGCCTCTGTAAACAGAAAAATTTCATTTCCCTAGGCTACAGATTAAAGAAACTTTTTTTCGTGTAGCATCTCCCCGTAAGTCAACTTGCTCACCGAAATATGCATAGGAAGTAGGGTAAATTTTTTGGAAGTCTTTGTATTGAATTATACAATATATGGAACTAATTCCCATTTTTTAGGGAGATCGATGTGTGTGGCTTCAACGGTAATAGAAACAAAAAAAAAAACAAAAAAAAACAATAGAAAAAAGAAAGTTTACATACTGCCTGCTCTGCATGGCTGTTTTTGGTGCTTGGCAGTCTCTGTCATGGGGAAAATGGCATTCAGTGAACATTCATTCCATCTCTGTAAAACCAACTGGTACACTGGTAGACAACAGTAATGGAACTCACTTACCTTGCATGACATAAAATAAGAAAGGGAAAATAGACAACCACCCGTTTGTAGCACGAAGCCACAAGGAAATCCGTACGGATTTCCTTGTGGCTTCGTGCTACATGCCCCCTCTCTTAGGTGACTAGGGGGGGCAGCCGCCCTCTCTGCCCCCTCGTGCTCACGCCTATGGCTCCACCCACAGAAACGAGGCGCGCCTGCCCTTCACGTGTAAAATACCGTCATGTTATCTGATTTCTGCTTCCAAACGTAAGTATGTTTTCTGGGCTAATGTAAACACTGTGCGTATTAAAGGGTAAAAGGTCGTCATTAAAACCTGAAGCATTACATTTAGCTGAGCAGCGATGTCAGAATCCTTGACAAAATTTACCAGGACGTTCATGTTCCTGACCTAAAACCAGCTACCTAAACGTGTGTCTGCATGGGAAAGTCAACTATCTGAGACACTCGAGAAGTGTTTGAAGTCACCAGAATAAGTGAGCACTATTGGATGGAGCATTTATGCGAATTCTCTGTGACTCGGGCCAGTGATGGGCGTGGGCAGAACTGACATTTTTTCTTAGGCTGTTGCCGAGTTTACAAAGTTCGTCCAGCCTAGTGATGATATGATGAAGAGAAGTGCTCTGTTTTTTGTTTTTATGTTGTAAACAAAAGAAGCATTTTGGTTCAAGTGTCCATGTGTTTATGTTTCATCTCTGACTTTACAGGCAGTTGTGGCAATGACCCGTTCGCATCAAAGAGGCCGCTCGTGGCTCTTTGCGACAGCTCGAGGTAATAGCTGCCTGTAATTTCACTTTTGTTGTTGCCTGGTGTTGTGCTGTTTTTGTGTTAATGTGAGGGTGTGTTACTTAAAAGGGTAACCTTGATAACGAAAAGAAAAAAAAACTTTTTCACGCATTTGTGGCAAAGTTATTGTAACATTTGTATTTACTTGTATTTGTTTGCCCTGCGGACCCCTGCGACAACACCTGAAAGGGCTCTGGCATCCTACCTGTAGTATAATAATAATTGGTCATTACATGTATTATACATTATAAAAACTGACTGATTGATTTAGTGTGCATGTACAAGTGCATGTGTGTGTGGTGCTTGTAAAGTAACGCGTGTGTGCATTTTTTCATTTGCATTGCCTGTTTGCTTCAGCGAAGGAAAAGCAATAACGTTGCGAACAAAAATTGTATTAGAGCTCATGCATTTATGGATCTGGTTCTCTTTTTCTCTCGTTTTTTATTCCTGGCTTCCGCAGTCCGGCGCAGCAGTTTTGTTCGGTCAGCATCGTTTCCCTGAAGACCATGGACCAGGTTCACAACATCAGGTGCAAAGAACCCATCAACGAGATTCGAGCCAGTAAGAGGTGAGAAGCTCACAGCCACCTTTCAAGGGGAACAAAGATAGACGTATAAATCCACAAATCCTCGCTCTGCTGTGAAATAAAGTGATGCCTTATTATAATTAAATTGCTTTAATTGAAGTACAGATGAGCCTCACTGACAACTGTGGTTATTGGATGCAACGAAGCCTTAGATCAAAAATACTTCTCACCAGTAAGAAATCATAAGTAAGGACCATGTAGGAAATATGTGTTTATAACTAATAGAGTATCAGATATAAAGAAAGTATTTTTGTGTCATATACTATTTCATTATATGGTTAATGTTCGATTTTTCACACACTTTGTGGACTTGGGAATCATCTAAAATATTGGGCAGGCCAATAAAAAAAGTCACAGTTTCACCAAAAGGGTGAAGCAATGAATGCGATAGCAACAAATTGTAATGTTATACGAAGTGAGGCTGGCAGCTAACTCTTTTGGATGCGATCTCACGCAACTCTACAAAATGCTGGTGTAAGAGAATACGGCCGCTCCAGGCACACGTTTCGCACCATCCGTTCGCGTTGAGAGCGCAGCACCTAGAAGGGTATACCAGACGCCCGCTGACGGGCCAGCGACTACCACTCGTAATATCAAAGGTCACAGCTGCTGCTCGAAGGACCCCCCCCCCACTAGCGTCTTTTCATGCTCGTTCAAGACGGGCGGGGCGTTTCCTCTTTGCTTGAGCATTCGACAGGGCGGGTCTAACAGGCAGGGGGATCACAATTATCACATGCGCTACGGAGATGGGCCGGCTTGTTTGATCTCTGCTTCAGCTGCGTTCGTCGCCCCGCTCGTGTGCTATTGTACGATGTGCTGGGGGGATCTTATCAATTTGGACTTTATACGCGACATGGCGGCGATGGTGGCGGCAAAAACCCGTCGAGACTGTCCATATAATTGCTATCGCAGTAAAAAAAAATGCTTGCCTTTTTACTGCTCTCAAGGGTTCAGACCGCTGCAGCCATGTCTACAAGCGCTGAAGACCTGGCTGTAGACTTATTGCAGATCTCAGTGTTCGTTCTGTAACTCGTTATGTCTCATGTGAGCGTGTACTGTTGAGGAACACACACTGTGTCATGAACGAAATAAGGGGAATTTTAAGGGCTCGTTTTTCTTTGCTAGGTGCTACATTAATTAGAACATTAATTAGAACTACTTTAATTTCTGCACATAGATATCATAATTACTACAAATAACATCCCCTCTACTTTCCTTGGATTTCTTGCCTGTTAGTCTAATTAACGTTATACACTGTGTCATGTGACACTGACCCCTTTTCATTCTTGGTGTGCCTCCTAGTGTAACAATTGTGGCTCTTGGGAACAGCTATGGCGGCAGTTCGGCTGCAAGCACCTTCGGCGTCTGAAATTTTAGATTTCCTTATGCATTTGCTCTTGGTGCACGTTGTAGTGCCGCAAAGGCATCGAGTTGGTCTGGCATGTCTGAAAGATTGTGGGCTCAGAAATGTATTCACTTGCTGTAATTATAATGAGACCCAACAGAGTTCGTGACTTTGTAGAGGGGATGCAAGGCATGAGATATAATGAGACATCCATTTGGTTCTTGGTAATAGGCACTTTTTTTTTTTTCATGAGCAAATCAGAGATGTGTTTCGAATTTCGTGTGTTTCGGCTAGGGCTTTAGTCTTGATTGAAGCTCATGAAGCTTTTTAGGCCCCGATTATTCAGGGGAATGGCTAGCACAGGACTCCATTCAGAACAAATTTGCAAAGTTGAAAAATGGTAATGTCTTGCTGGGGAGGCAAATGCTACGAGGAACTAGCAGAATTTGGCCACTGTCTTGATGCTGCTCTTGAACGCGGCTTTGCTTCAATATGTGTTTTGTAATTGTAGCAGCCAGTGGGCTATGGCTCACTCGCTCTGGTGTCTGCTCTTGAATGAGAAGTCATGGGTTCGATCCACTGTGGCACCAGTCACGTTAATTTGTGCTAGAAATGTAGAAATCATTCGTGCACTTACATTTAGGTGAGCTGACATTCCTAGTTGACTGAAATTAACCTGGTGTCCTCCCACTGCAGTGTTCTTGATAGCCATATATTTGTTTTGTTATACCTGGTGTAATTTTGCGCGACTTGATTTAAATTATAAGCTAAGGTGCTGTTGACGTGGTTTGTTTTTACTTTTTTAATGAAACGTAACCTATAACATAGATGCTTTCCATTTCGTGGAATGTGTACTGCTAGCACTGTGTATTTTGCTTTGGTGTTCGCTGTGTAGCTTGCTTTAGCTCCTCTCCCTTTTTCTCCTGCAGAGTCCTGGTTGTGACCTTCCAAGATAAAATTTGTGTGTACAACGCTTGCACCTTCAAAGAACGCTTTTGTATTACTGGTAAGTGTTTCCACCCTGCCTTTTGTTTCTTCTTGTTAAGGTGAATATTCTTGCTTGCTGCAGTACTGTGCTAAAAAAAAAGTATGCTGTTCTCTTAGTGAAAGAACTATACTTTTTTGTCTAATATACTTCTGTTCAGTGTTATACCAGTTGTGCCAACACATGGTTTCGTCCACTCCAAACCTGCAGGTTGCTTTCCTGTGTCGGGGCCAAATGTCAACCCAATTGCTCTACATACTCGATGGCTAGCTTTTGCGGACAAAGCGGTGAGCCACTGTCGTGGGAAATTATTCAGCTGTTTCTCATCTTTAATAACACTCAAAGTTATAAGAGATGTCTGAAATCACGCTTTAGTGATTATGCGTGATTTTTCCATGCTTTGTTATTACGAGGGTGTGCTGCCAGGAAGTAACAACAGAGTTGTACGTTTATTTCAGCTTTTTCCAGTGCACCAGACGAGAGGCGGGGTCGCTGGCGAAGGCACGCAGTCGTACACAGCAACAGTCATACATGCTGCCAAGGTACGCTACTCAAGGATTGCAGTGGTTCTCGGAAGACCTCACAAGTGTTTTATCCATGTCTTAGGGCTTGGATCTTGCTTGCTGTCATGTAGTTTATGTATCTGCAATGAAATGCTTACTTGTGCTCTTACTATGGCCCAAAAGTAATTTCACACAGCATGCTGGTTTGTGGTGAATTTTCAGGGAGGCTATTTCAGAGAACTGGGCACAAAATTATACAAAACCTAGAATATGGCATAAATGGTTATAACCTGCAGTGATGGCTTAGTGGGTGTGACTGTCTAGTTGCTGGACTCTGGTGTGACCACTTCAGGGAATCAATAACTTTCACTAGATTTCACTCATGTGGGTGTCACATGTGTTGAAGTTCAGTACATGGCTGACAGCATTCGTGGCACTATGTGAAGATGATGATATTAATCGATGTACCAGAAATGTATTTCAATATGCCGGATCCAGACCACAAGGACATGGAGACCTGGCCAGCAGCTTTTAATTCAAATTGTGTTGTTTACTGAAATTACAAGTGGCTCCAGGCTCTCATCTTTTCCTTTCTAGGAGGTCTAATGTGCACTATTGCAAAAATGAGCTCCAGAATATTAGACTTTAAAATACTGGTCACTGTAAATGCATATACTAGCATGGTCAGTGCCAAATAAAATGAGATCTTGCAAGAATGATCATGTCTCTGTAAGCATGGAGATGCTGCCCCCTACTGCTGCGCTTGAGGTCAATGGCTGACTGCATTCGGATGCCACATTTTGAACTGGCGGGAATGCAGAAATGTGCGTGCACCTAGATTCATATAAACATAGTACATTAAATAACACTTGGCGGTCACAAGTAAATGGCAGCCCATGACTGCATGTAAGGGTGGGCATGGATTGTATAGACCAGAAAAATCGTACAAGAAAGAAGTGTTTTTTTTTCTTTTTTTTAATTACAATATTGAGATTTACAGCTATTCTTCTGCATGCAAAGCCTAACTTAAGTCTTATAGGATCAGTATTTCTTCCTCAGTTTAGATTTGTGCAACGAGTACGAGCTGAATGTTAATTGTTTTTTGTTCACTTATTTAGCTCATCTGAGTGATCTCCCATGATATAAAACAGCTAGAGCTGTAATTGCTTTTTTAGCATAAAGCTCAAGCTGTGTATCACCAAGTGCATAGAGCAGAATACACTCAAACCTCTTTATAACGAAGGTGCATCTTACACAAAAATAAGTTCGTTATATCTGAAAATTCGTTATAAAGGTATATTCCTAACACTGTAACTGTTGCAAGAGTATTCTTCATTTACTTCGTTATAACCGATATTTCGTTATATCCGGGTTCGTTATATCGAGGTTTGAGTGTAGTCATTTTCTGCTGATAGATTTTTTAAATTTGATTTTGTTTTTTCTTTATGGTTGTCATGGTATAAATATTACATTTCGATCATATTCAGAATGACTAGTCATGATTTGATCTGAAAACTCTTTGCAGCGTTGCACTTATGCCATATTATAGTATCTAACTATCTGACAGTATGTACTTTCCACTTACTGGTTTTCTTCCTATCGTCTTTGGAAACAATAGAGAGGCAGCTTTGTGTATCACATAAACCAGTTTACCTACAAGAATAGCTATTGCATGTTTGAAATCAGCATGAAAAACTAAACAAAGTGTATTTAGTTTCATTATGTCTAGGCTTGGGCAAATAGTTAATTTTAGGTTTGAAGCAAATACGAAGTGAAGAGTGATTTGGTCGAATAATTTCGAATCGAATTCGAATAGTACCGTATTTACTCGCATAATAGGCGCACTCCCAGTTTGCTCGCGAGAAATCAGGTTTTTTTTATTTCCGCACATAATAGGCGCACCCCGAACTTGGCCGTGCTCAGTAGTTTGGGCGTCGGAGTAACCTTTGCACCGGCGCCGGCGTGGCTCCGGCCGCGCGCCCTCCGCATGGAACGTGCGATCGCGTCCTCATCAAGTGCGCTTTGAGTTTCCTGTCGGGAAAAGCGTCGTTATCGCGTTTGCTACATCGTCCGGAAATTTAAAAGCTGTTCGGCTTTCCGACGCGAGCTTTTGCCTTTGCTGCCACTAAGCGTTCTTGCACAAGCTCGGCGGACTTTTGTCGCCGTTGATTTCCCGGCCGCGAACCTAAACATTGTATCACGCGCGCTGCTCTTGGATCAGTGCTTGAGTGCGTTCTTTCGACGCCCAATCTTGATGTTGTCTTTTACAAACTTCCCGCGACAACATGCCAAACCGTAGGCTATGCCTAAATCAGCATTGGCTGCTTTTCGGTGGCGGTCGCGGGCGATCAAAGTTGCGGTTTTGTGCGAAATCAACGTAACCCTTTGCAGTGGCTCTACTTGAAGGAAAGGGGGGCATGGGTGGCGCTTGTAACACTCGAATGGTGGTTCGTGAGTCGATTTCAATGCCCGTGAAATCGAGCGATTGTTACCGTTCAGCGCACAAAATTTCGGTCGTGATAATGCGCATAATATAGGTGGCCTGAAACGTAATCGGCGAAGTTCCGCGATGGTGCTTTCTTTTCGTAGTTTTTTTTCCGCGTTCATTTTGTTGGCAACGCGGGCCTTTCGATATTACTTTTTGGAAATTTGAATGCGTGTATGCACACCGCATCGCATGCCCCTATTATCGGACACGCGAGACCGCATGCTCAACACGTTTTGCGCTTGTGTAGCCTATGGAGACAGTTATTTCGGCTGTAGTGCGGATATTCGTGACTTCGGCGACTTACACGTTATCAGCGGTGTATGCTGCAGTCGGTGATAAAATTTTCAGAAATTTTACCCCGCTTAATAGGCGCACCCCGAACTTGGAGCCGGATTTTCTGAAAAAAAAAGTGCGCCTATTATGCGAGTAAAGGCAGTATATATCACATAATATAAAGAAGAATGAGCATATTTGTCATGACAAAACTAACCTGCACATTACAGTCAAATCTCGTTATAGCAAACCTCAGATTAACGATTTTTTCAGATTAACGAATTTTTCGAAAATCCCCCTCCGAATGCCCATTAGTTTAACCCTTTCAGGGTCGAATTTTTTCGCGAAATGCGTGCCAAAAATGTGTCATTTTTTTATTGCTGAAATAAATTCTTCAGACCATTCTATTTAAGAAAAAAAATTGTCCAAAATTTTTTTTTCGTGACCGTAAAGTGACAAAAAAATCATTTCGTGTTCTTACATGCACATGGTTTATTCATAGTAACATCAAGCAAAATCCTAAACAAAAGCACTTTTACGATTTCTTATAAATAAAAATTATGCATTATAATAAACATAGCTCACAGACATACAAATATAAGCGCACCAGAGTACTTTTCTGGTAAAAAAATGCTTTTCCTCTAACACTAAACACTAGGGGAAAAGTCACCTTTGATCCGATCCGGATCGTCTCGCCGCGCACGCTTTCAAGATGTGGCTCCTTCATTATCGTCCAAGCCTGAACTCGTAAATAAATCCTCGCCTGACGAAATGACATCCAATGAATCAGATTCGGCACTTGGAGAATAGTCCACATCGGAAGAATCGCCGCTCGACTCCCTAGCACCAGAGCAACCGGCGAGCACTTCCGCAGCCTAGGCAAACAGCGTGACTGAGCGCACGGAAGAAAACTGTGGGGTTGTGCGCCCGTCCGGAAAACAAAACGAGTGAAAAGCTATAATAATCCTTCGTCTTATCGCCAACGAGACGGAGTTAGTTTTTCCGAGTTCCCGAAACAGGAAACTCAACCACGGCGGCGTCGTTTGTGTAATTTAGCGCCTCCCGAAACAAATGTAATCGCGCCCCAAGGAGCCATAAACGAGAGAGTCACAAGCGCTCCCCCTTGAGAGATTAGAAACCAAACAGCCATCAGCTTTGCGGGCGCGAGAAGCGACAACCAACGAAGGACGAAACCGAAACCAGCCGCACCACATGCGCGAGTTCGGGTTTGCAAGCGAAAGCCGCCGCGCCGCCTTGGAAAGCAAAAAAGCAACAGAGAGACATCGGCGCGTGAAAAAAATTCCACGTGTTCCGAAGCATGGCAGCACATGTCAAGCAAGAGAAGTGATCGAAAAAGGCGCGCGTTTTAAACCAGCCGCACCGCGGGCGCGCTCAGATGCGCAAGCGATAGCCGGTGCCGTTTTGCGAAGCATAAAAAAAAGCAACAACGGAGAGACACCGGCACATGAAAAAAATTTCACAGTTTTTCAAGCATGGCAGCACATTCCAAGCAAGAAAAATGATAGGAAAAGGCGCGCGTTTTAAACCAGCCGGACCGCGAACGCGCTCGGGTGCGCAAGCGGTTGCCGGAGCGCCGCTTTGCGAAGCAAAACAAAAAAAACATCGGAGAAACATCGGCGCATGAAAAAAATTCCACGGGTTCCTGAAGTGTGGCAGCACACGCCAAGAGAGAGAAATGATCGAAACAAGCGCGCGTTTTAAAGTTAGAGGCCGTGCCGTACATGTACGGTGAAAACCATTTGGGCACTGTTACCGTATTTACTCGAATCTAGGCCGATGTTTTTTTCAAAAAAAGAGATGTGCGAAAGTGGGGGGGTCAGCTTAGATTCGAGTACCATGGTTTGACCGCAGCCGCCACATACAGCCGACCGCAAAGTTTACGGTATCTGCAGCGCGTGTCGGAGCGACGTAAAACTGCAGCGCTACGTCACCTACCGTGACGGTTTTCGAGGCTATCGGCCTCGGCGATTAGCGACGGCGCGTTTAGATAACGCGCCTTTGCCGGATGTTATCGCAGAGGCCGCGGCCGATATCCTCAACACCCGCCGCGTCACGGTAGGTGACGCAGCGATGCAGTTTTTCGTCGCTCCGCCACGCGCTGCAGATACCGCAAACTTTGCGGCCGACAGCGCCGACAGTACGCAATGGCCCGGCCACGCTAGCGGCATGACGGCTCGCCATGTGCCCATCTCGGGCTGCCGTGTACAGGCGGTTCTGCATGCGCGTCCGAGGCATTTTCGCGACATCCAGCGGTAGCGTTGCACGGCGACGTGGTCGCTCAGCGGTGGAGTGGTGGTCCCCAAGGCTACACAGGCGAACCGCGTTGTCTGCTTCGTACTGTCCATTGTTCCGAAATCTCGCAGTCATATACGTTCATGCAGCGAGTGTTATCGAGCCGGCAAGATTTCACGCCGGCAAAGGTGGATCGTGTCACGTGATACGTGATTGCGGCATAGCGGCGCCGTCGATAACCGTGCCCTTTGACACCCCCTCCTCCCCGCCTCTCGCGTGCGCGCGACAGGCGCGGGCCTGCGCGGGCGCAGTCAACGGGCGCGGGGCGCAGAGTTCGCCGTTTTCTGAAGTTTAGTGCAGTCGCATTGGTAGAGCTCTGGAAGTGTCGCGCCTTAACCACGTGCTCGCGAAACGCTTGCACCACATGTGCTTTAGAAGCGATGGCACCAAAGTGGTGCCACTGCAGCGTCGTTTTGCACGCGGAGAACACTTCAAACCTGCAAGCGCAGCACGAGTTCGGCGTGCACGAAAGAATGTGCGCTACGGAGTGCGCGCTTATGCAATAAAAATGCTGGGTTTTCTGCCGATGAAACGGCATTTCTTTCCTTCGGCCTGCATTCGAGGTAAACTTTTATTTTCCCTGGCCTTGCGAATTTCGGGGTCGGCCTGCAATCGAGGGCGGCCTAGATTCGAGTAAATACGGTAGGTACTGCCGTACATGTACGGCGAAAACCATCAAAGGGTTAATGTAAAAATGTTTCACTACTATGAATTTCAGAATACCGAATGTTTCAGAATAACGTATCGAATTTTATCGCCCTTCTATATCCATAACACTTCAAAATAACGAATAGCAGTTTCAAAAAGTTACTCGCGGCTGTAGAAACAATGCTCAGCTCAGTACCTGCCGCTATCATCATCAGAACGCCCGCGTATTGCTTTTCGCGCCTGCCCTAGGCAAATGTGCGGTAGCCCTATCGCCATCACTATCGCCTGCACTTATTTTTACGCGTCGGGTTTCGGCATTTCGCCGCGTGCCTTTGTTTCGTCGGGCAGCTTTACCTGCGCGCTTGTTACACGGCTGTTTTCTCGCCTTCGGATTGGTGGCTGTACGTTCACGATGAGCTCCGGAAGCAACACGAAAGCAATGCGGCGACAGTGAAAAGTGCGACGCGAGTGGCCTATGGGATGAAGTCGCCGATGAATCACCCGTGCATGCTTCACAAACACTACCCACAGTGCGACGACGAAGTATGCCCATCGGCTTAGCTGGCGGACCGATAAGATCCATATCATTTGTCGTCATAAGGAAACGGCAACGAGAGCGAAGACGACGTTTACACAGCGCGCGAACCAACGCGAACAATCGGTATCTCACGCCGATGCTTCGAAGTGCGTAAGAAGGATGCGCACGCCTAAGAGTTCGTCTCGCAGCAGTCGAGCTGCACCCATCAGGCCAAGATCGCGCTGTTCCTCGAATAAATGTGCACTGGTTCCGTAATATTTCATGAGTTTGTTTTTTCGCGCTTATTAGAGTACAACACGATCGTGGATGCACAGCTAGGCGATTGACGTTGTTGCGTTTACGATTTTCGCGTAAATTTTTAATACTTTCACTACAACGACTTTTCAAAATAACGAATGATTTTTAGCGGTCCCTTGAGATTCGTTGTATCGAGATTTCACTGTATTAGATGCGAAGCATCTTATGGCAGGGGCTTTATCCGTCCCTCCCTCCCATGTCCGGTCACTCTCATGAAGTACGGAAGCACCCCACTATGCGAACCAGAACACTGTAGTACAATAAGGCCGTCAACCACCACCACAGTCACCAGAGTCATGGCCGAAAGCACAGAGTGGCCGCTTAGCAATGGCTAGGCAGGTGGTGGGCGCAAGCAAAGAATAACATGCACTACAGGTGGTGTCTGTCGCCCAGGTTGACTCCATTCCTTGATCTTGCTTGCATGTGCTTGCGGGGGCTTTGTCCGTCCCTCCTTCCCGCGTCCCGCACCCCCCACAGTGCATGCGCGTCCCCTCCCCCCCTCTCTCTCCTCCCCTACGCTCCCCCCTTTTCTCTACTCTAGGAATCCTCTACTCTACGGAGCGGCGCCCGCGTCCCGCGTCCTTCACCCTCACAGTGCATGCGCGTCCCCTCTATCTCCTCTCCTACGCTCCCCCCCTTTCTCTCCTCTAGGAATCCTCTACTCTACGAAGCGGCGCGCACAACAGGTGGTGCGACAGCTTCATACTCCGCTGGGGGGCACCACGGTAGTTTCGCGGTATGAAAATGACGGAGCGCGCGCCCCTATTCTCTCTCCAGTGCAGCGCTGCGAAACGGGAGCGGCAACGTTTCTCCCGCTCAAGCTAACCATCTCCCCGCTGCTTCCCATTCACACATGGCTTTTTAGATGCGAAGCATCTTATGCTCGGGGCTATGTCTGTCCCTCCCGCGTCCGTCCCGCGTCCGGCCACTTTCATGAAGTAGGGAAGCACCCACTATGCGAACCAGAACACTGTAGTACAATATAAGGCCGTCAACCACCACTACAGTCACCAGAGTCATGGCCGAGAGCACAGAGAGGCTGCTTAGCAATGGCTAGGCAGGTGGTGTGTGTCGCCCAGGTTGACTCCATTCCTTGATCTTGCTTGCATGTGTTTGGGAGGGGCTTAGTCCGTCCCTCCTTCCCGCGTCCCGCACCACCACAGTGCACGCGCGTCTCCTCCCCCCCCCTCTCTTTCTCTCTCCTCTCCTACGCTCACCCCCTTTCTTTCCTCTAGGAATCCTCTACTGTACGGAGCGGCCCCCGCGTCCCACACCCCCGACTGCGGATGCGTGTCCCCTCAACCTCTCCTACGCTCACTCCCTTTCTCTACTCTAGGAATCGTCTACTCTACGTGGCGGCGGCAGCGTCCCACAGCGCATGCTCGTCCCTCTCTCCTACGCTCACCCCCTTTCTCTCCTCTAGGAATCCTCTACTGTACGGAGCGGCCCCCCGCGTCCCACACCCCGACAGCGGATGCGTGTCCCCTCAACCTCTCCTACGCTCACTCCCTTTCTCTACTCTAGGAATCGTCTACTCTACACGGCTGACGCGTCCCACAGCGCATGCGCGTCCTCTCCCCCCTCTCTCCTACGCTCAGCTCCTTTCTCTGCTGTAAGAATCCTCTACTCTACGGAGCGGCGCCCACGTCCGACATCCCCACAGCGCATACGCGTCCTCTCCCCCCCTCTCTCCTACGCTCACCCGCTTTCTCTACTCTAGGAATCCTCTACTCTACGGAGCGGCTCCCGCGTCCCACACCCCCCCCCAGTGCATGCGCGTCCCCTCTCTCTCTCCTCTCCTGCGGTTCTCTCCTCTAGGAATCTTCTACGGAGCGGCGCGCAACAAGCTGCATACTCCGCCGGTGGCACCACGGTAGTTCCGCGGTATAAAAATGACGGAGCGCGCCGCGATGAGCGCCCGGGCCGCTGCCGAAACGAGAGTGGCGACGCTTCTCGCTGCTTCGCATCCACACATGGTTCCCTTTAGCGGGAGATGGAGAAGTTTTTTTTTAAATTGAAACAAGGCATGTACAAATTTCATTCTTTTTGGTTCAAAGGAAGTGGAAGCTACTCTGAATAGCTGCTGGATTTGACTTTCGGTAGAATGCAAGTGATAGCCTGCAAAATACATTATGTTTTAAAATTTACTTCACTTAGAGCATACAGTTGAACCCCTTCATAAGAGGCATGCACCAGGGGAGCAGTTCTTGTCCCTTATATGAGGTGCCTTTTATAAGTAGGGTACTATGTTCTCATTTTCTGATCAACCCCAATTTTTATGCAGGCACACAGGTGTCTCTTATACCCAATTGTCTCTTACATCAGTGTCTCTTATAAAGGAGTTCAACTTCATAAGCCGGTATAACAAACTTTTAACTTAAACTTTTAACTTAAAAAATGATGAATCGATGTGAGCGTAATATGTTCATTTAACCTTGAAGTGGGGTTTCGTGGCAGTGCGGATTTTTCTTGGATAGGTGTATTCACAATAGAGCACCCCTCCACTGCGGTGAAACCACCTTTATAGGGTAGTTACGTGTGGACTCATGTACGCCTATTCGTTCATTTCAAATACTTTGAATTTTCATTAATTTAAATTCGAATCGAAGTGAATTCGAATACTGTTATATTCGTTCGAATATTCGAAGTGCTCTAATAACCACACAAGCCTAATGATGTGTGGACATAAAATACAGCAAATATCTCCACAAGCCATGTCTACTCTTAACCTCATATTATTTGTGTGTTGTTTTTGGATGCTAAGCCTTCAAATTTGATTTTAGTCTGGTGGTGTTACAGCAGAGAGCTTGTAGTGGGTAGTGTGCCTAGATTTCACTATTGACATAAAAGTTATTTTGATAGGCATGGACATACGAACAAGCTTGAGCGTGGCAGCTGATGATGTAGCACATTCCTCGAGGGTCGCATTCGCATCTTTGGTGTCAAGGCGACAACTTGACAGCATGTAAGCATTGATGTGTGAAGCGTCCGTATCACAAACCTGTGGGAGCAGAAGGCCCGAAGAAATTTATTAACCTGATGATTATTAGGTGTTTCTGCTGCAGCACTTAAGATTATCAGTACAATAGACCCCCTTTATAAGAGACACCAGTGGGCCTACATCGAAACAGGGGTGGATCAGATAATGAGAATGTGGTACCTTGCTTATAAGAGACACCTCGTATAGGGGACAAGAACTGCTCCACAGTGCATGTCTCTTATAAAGTGGTTGAACCATATGTTGGTGCTCATTCAAGTCACTTCTTGGTCAACAGCGAACTCTAAGACACTACACTCTGTAAGTTATATCACACTCGAAGTCATTAAATGCAGCCGCAAGTCATAATTTCATCTTAGAAGTGCACCTACATAACCTTCCCATCATCTTTGCAGACGCTGGGCAAAGGGCTGTCCCTGTTTAGCGAGACAGTGGCCTCGAGCTTGACGGGCCACAAGGCACCGTCGACGACGACCAGCTCCAAGAAGGAATGCCACCGGCTGGGAGGTGCTATGAGCGGTGGCCTGGGTGGGGCAATCGGTGCTTCGACCTCACTGTGTCCTGGAGTGGTGTCAGTTGTGGACGTGCTGGGTGTGTCAACGGGATCGTTCAGCACGGAGGAAGACACTGACACCGAGGGGCTGGTGGCGCACTTCCAGGCGCACCACGGGGAGCCGCTGTCGGCGCTGCACTTTGACCCGAGCGGCGTGCTTCTGTTCACGGCCGACCGGCTGGGTCATAACTTCCACCTGTTTCACCTCATGCCCCACCCGGGGGGACCCACCTTCGGCAGCGTCCAGCATCTGTACACCCTCCACCGAGGTGACACTACGGCTAAGGTGAGTCTGGGCAGAGGTTTCCTTATTGTAGTGCAATAGGAAGACATCAGAGTTAACTGGGACCGGGGCTGGAAAGAGTGTGATGCTCTTGTTCTTACTTTGCAGTATTTCATGCCCCGTTGTGCCATGCTATGTATAAACCAATAAGCCCAGTAAAAAGTAATGAGCAGCTGTCTTGTTAACCGTGGACATGGAATGGCAGATGTTTGGAACAAAAGCATTTACCCTGCTGAGAATGTGAATAACTCATTACCAATGGATAGGCCATTCCTTACCGTATTTACTCGAATCTAGGCCGCCCTCAATTGCAGGCCAACCCCTGCAATTCGCAAGGCCAGGAAAAAAAAAAGTTTACCTCGAATGCAGGCCGAATGAAAGAAATGCCGTTTCATCGGCAGAAAACCCAGCCTTTTTATTGCATACGCGCGCACTCCGTAGAGCACATTCTTTTCGTGCACGCCGAACTCGTGCTGCGCTTGCAGGTTTGAAGTTTTCTCCGCGTGCAAAACGACGCTGCAGTGGCACCACTTGATTGGTGCCATCGTTTCAAAAGCACATGTGGCGCAAGCGTTTCGCGAGCACGTGGTTAAGGCGCGACACTTCCAGTTCTACCAATGCGACTGCACTAAACTGCAGAAAACGGCGAACTCTGCGCCCCCGCGCCCGCTGACTGCGCCCGCGCAGGCCCGCACCTGTCGCGCACGCGAGAGGCGGAAAGGAGGGGGGTGTCAAAGGGCACGGTTATCGCCGGCGCCGCTATGCCGAAATCACGTATCAAGGCGCTGAGCTGTGCTCCCAACTCGGGCTGCAGAAATTGCGCCTTTTCCTTTCCTCACCCTCTCCTCCTCCTCCTCAAATCACGTATCACGTGACACGATCCACCTTTGCCGGCGTGAAATCTTGCCGGCTCGACAACACTCCCTGCATGAACGTATATGACTGCGAGATTTTGGAACAAAGGACCGTACGAAGCAGACAATGCGGTTCGCCTGTGTAGCCATGGGGACCACCGCTGCTGAGCGACCACGTCGCCGTGCAACGCCACCGCAGGATGTCGCGAATATGCCTCGGACGCGCATGCAGAACCGCCTGCACGCGGCAGCCCGAGATGGGCACATGGCGAGCCGTCATGCCGCTAGCGTGGCCGGGCCTTTACGTACTGTAGGCCGCAAAAGTTTGCGGGATCTGCTGCGCGTGGCGGAGCCGCGGAGCGACGCGGCGGGTGTTGAGGATATCGGCACGGTAGGTGACGCAGCGCTGCAGTTTTACGTCGCTCGGACACGCGCTGCAGATACCGTAAACTTTTGCGGCCGACAGCATGTGGCGGCTGCGGTCAAACCATGGTACTCGAATCTAAGCCAACCCCCCCACTTTCGCACATCCCTTTTTTAAAAAGAAACATCGGCCTAGATTCGAGTAAATACGGTAGCTTTATAGTGATGAAGACTTCCGATTGCATCCCCTTTAAATCTTGGGGGCTAAGATAGGTACCCGCTTTGTGATCTGCTTATGTCTGGCCTAGAGGTGTGCATGGGCTTCGGGTAGCCCGAAAGCCCTAGCCCGGCCCGGCCCGTGGGCCGGGTTCGGCGAGCCGACGCCTTCTCATCGGGCCCGGGCCGGGCTCGGGCCACATTGTTTTTTGTCGGGCGGGTCGTGCCAGATGCAAAGCCTTAATCAAGCCCAAGATATAGACATTGTGCTGGAAACGTTTTCCACCACGTAGCGCCTTCTCCGCGACCGCCCCCCACCCCCTTTCTCGATCCTCCTTTCCTTCAAGATGAGTTCTGTGGTTATCTACACATGGAATAATTTCCTTTCCTACACCTGAGGTACGAAACTTCTTGAAGAACAAACTTTCTAAATATTCCAAGCTTGCTATGCTTCCGAAAAATATATTGACAATTTCGGCTACCAGTGCGAGCAGCGATGGGACCTACAATTGGATGCGATATAACGCAGGAGCGCCACACTTCACTGAAGCCCGAATCCTTGGACAGCTTATTTTTACACGAAAACTTGTAATAGTTACATATAGTGACTGTCAGGGGCATAGCCGAAATATTTTTTCGGAGGGTGGGGGGTGCGCGCCTCATTGAGTCGGGGGAGGGGGGGGGGGGGGCACCTTCTTGAAATTGCCATTTTTCTCTCTGTATGCCATGGCGAAAAAAATTTTCGGAGGGGGGGGGGGGCACGGGCGTGGTGTGCCATCCCCTGGCTACGCCACTGGTTACTGTCACGTGTCGTTTGATTAAATGTTTCACTCTCATATGCTGAATACAATGCCACATTATCGGAAAACGACATTTTTTCTCGGTAGCAAACCATAACGTCAGGCCGGACCGGGCCGGGCCCGGGCTTTTATTTTTGTATGTCGGGCCGGGCCGGGCGGGCTCGCAGCCCTCTATTGTCGGGCTCGGGCGGGCCTTCGACGCAGTCAGCGGGCCCGGGCCGGGTTTGGGCTCTAAAATTCGGCCCATGCACAGCTCTAGTCTGGCATTGTTGTTATCTTGCACTCTACCAATGTCAACTTCATCTCTTCACATTACTTATACCTTTGGCAGTCACATTGTCAACTCCTCTGAGTTTCTTTCTGACTTTTTTTTCACCAGTACTCTAAAACACCTTTTGCTCATCTTGACCATTCGCCAGTTAATGCCCCTATCAGCTTTGAACCCAAATGCTTCCAGAAAGTGTACATTTTCTACATTTCTGGCTGTTTAAAATACCTTGAAGGAACTCTACTATGACATACTGAAATACCAGCTGATTGAAATGTGTAAATCACATTTTCAGCATTTTAAGTGTGGCAAGGTTGAGTTAACGGACAAACTTGTAGCCATCCTACTGCCCTGTTTGCTGTGATAAATGGGCCTGGTTAGCTTTGATTTTACAGTAGATTCTTGGTAAATGGAACCTGAAGGAACTAGAAGAAAATGTTCCACTTAACAGGAGCAGTTCATTTACTGAGAGATGAACAGGGGTTCAGATTTCAATTATTAAACCAATTATACTAGAGGCAGTTGTTCCATTTAAAGGAGTACTGACGTGATTTTGAGGCTCCCCAAAAGGGACATTTTTCGTTTCCGTGGTGTGCACTAACAACGCTTTCCACGCGTCGGAGTCAGACTAGACGTATAAAATATTTTCGCTTTGATTTTAAAGTTTTCGTCGAGCAGCATCTGCAAGTCAGCCCCACCGCAATTGACATTATCATGACATGTCAACACAGTTCACTGGATTTGCGAAACCTGCGTCCTGCATACAGCCTAAATCGCAGAAATCGCTGTCAGATTTTCTGGACAACCATTCACTCATCGTGGTTTATGTGAATCACATGCGACTGACAGCAAGCTGACAGCTGTTGCTAGTTCGCGAGTTGCAGTCTTCCTATGACGTGAGACTTTAGTTGACATGTCACTGCAAAGCCGCCCCTTTCATACTGAAACCGAAATTGCCTTTTTAAGCTAGGGGTACTAAATCAATGCATTCCAAAGCACTACGACACTCTTTCTAGGGTTCTCGACACCCATGTTTATATTTAGGGTAACAGCCTGAAAATATTTAAAATTCGTGTCGTACTTGTTTAAGCGGCAATTTCTTTAAAAAGATTTCTGTTTACTGAGAGTCTATTGCATTTGCTATTGCCTTTTTCATCTGTGATTATAGTACTACTGTAGCAATAAAAAAAAAAAAAAAAAGACGTGATACAAAAGAAGAGTGACATGGGACAGGTGGTTGTCTCACGTTTACAGTTCTTTTGTGCCATGCCTTTTTTTTTTGCCCCGATATTTTTCGCATTTTTCCAGCTACGCTCCTAAATAATGCTGTGTATGTTCCAGCTGAGCCATCGGAAAGTCCTCTTCAGCAGGCACTGTAGCCTTGTTTTGCGTGAAATATTCTAATGCCAGCCTACGCAGACTTGAGTGTTGGGCAGTCTAAAAATTTTACATGGTCAAACTCCAGAATGTGCCAGCTTGCTATTCTTCAAGCTGTGTTTATTATTCAGCATCGGGGAAAGTATCTCCTTTTTTTTCTGTTTTTTTAATATGTAGTGACAGCGTCGATCGTTCCTGTTTTGTGCCTCCTTCAGAAATCCCAAAATTTTGTTGGCCCAACAGAAGTGGAGCTGTTGGGCATGCAAGTGTGTCTAGTACGTATATTGCGAAATTAATGCCGGACACTTGCCCTTCTTCCTCCAGATACAGGATGTGGCGTTCTCGTTGGACAGTCGGTGGGTCGCTGTGAGCACGCTCAGGGGCACCACTCATATATTCCCCATTACCCCTTATGGAGGTGAGAGGCTGTACTTTTGCATGTTTGCTGCATTGTGGTTCGTTTGTAACAGTATATCTCTGGATATTAATTCTTGATAGCAATAGCCTTTGCATAGTCAAACATCTTTACAATATTAGGGAGGGGAGGTTTGCTCTCAGATTATAAAAAATATATATATATGTCTTTGTGTTATGCTGCTGAAAACATAGACATACTATATTATCTAATTTTATGGGCTTGTTTTGAATGAAATGTCGATGTAATTTTTTTTTTTATCTCGCGCGCAATTTTGACTTCGTGTAAGTTTCCATTGTTTATTAATTTTACTGAAATATTTGCAAGAAATCTGTTTCACAGATGTAAACAAACATGGTATCAGTTGCATCTGCATGACTCAAGAAATTCAATTACAGTAAGGATTTAAGTGTTGCTGCCCTTTTGCTAACCTAGCACAAGAGCAGCAACCTTGCTTGTGCCAGCACAGTACTAAAGTGTTGTATAGCCAGTTGGAGATGAAGTTGAAGGTTAAACTGGTCCTGAAACACTTCGCTTTCTGAAACCTAAACAACGTGCTTGAATGAGTGGTAATGCTCTTGAAAAAATATCATCACTAAGAACTCTTGAAGACAACCTAAAATGTACCCAGTCATTGTGATGCTGACTTTTGTTTTCTTTCCCACTCCCCCGTTATCTGTTCCTTATAGCTGGAGCTGTGCTGACAGCAATGCCCTATGCACTTCTTTTTTGTTACAGTGAAGCTATTCGGGAAGTGCCACAGCTGCTCTTGAGTGGTGAAGGATAGTATGTGGCCAGCAACTAACCTGTCAAATTATTGCTCTGAAATGTAATTACTAATTATGATTAAGGATATTAAAATTAAACTTTGTGTATACACACATTATCGAAATTGTCAACTTCATTGCATTTTTTTTCCCCAGTAATCTGTAACTTTTGTAACTCGTGTTGCTTTGCACTGGCTCTACATTTGAGTGCAGATTGGAGAGTGTGTGGCTATGTAGGTGGCAAGCAATTGAGCAGCAATTAACAAAGCCTGTGTTGGAGGCTCGAAGCAGCCATATGAATGCTTATGTCCAGGTCATCAAAAATTAGATGTCACAAAGAAACAAAGAACGACTATCCGGCAGAGCACTTGAACTTATAATTTGTTTACACAGCGCCACTGTCATTGATGTATCATTTGTTCAGATTGGCATGCATCAGCGAAGGACTTTTTTTTTTTTTTTTTGCTTGCTTCTTATCAGGGTACATTTGTGATTGTTGGCGCCTGAAATAAATGCATGAGCCTGGGCAGGCGGGACATACTTGTCGAGTTCAGGACCAACACTAAATCACACTAATATGAGCGCAAGCAAATGAGCAGTAATGGCCATTCCACAAGCCCACCAATATCTACCTCCTGAGCTGGGAAGCTGACAGCTGCCATTTAGCCATTTTCCTAGTTATACAAAGCAGCGTTTGCGTATCTGTGTGTGTGTGTGTGTGAGCTTTTCCTAATGAGGAATTCATTGTCACAATGAGTTGCCCTGTGGCTGATGCCTACAGGCCATCACATTAAGTGTAAAATCACCACTGATTCAGTGCAGAGTTAAATGAAAGCTTCAAACGTTACATTTATGCAAGGTTGCAGGCTTGCCGCTACATGTATAATATATGGAACCTAAGTTATAAATTACTGTTTGTATTAAACAGTTGTAACAGCACCTTGTGAAGACCATTCAAAACTATAGCTTCTTACTATGCGTAGCATATCCGAAATGTTCACCACCACTTTTGTTATTTGTAACGTATGCTGCGATATATTTCACCCCTGAGAATGGACTTCTCCTAACAATGCTGCGATCACTTGTTGCATTTTTTGAAATGATTGGGCCCAAGAGGCGGCGCTGTTTTGGCAGGTGCTGAAGGGAATTACATGGCACTGAAGAAAAAGAAGCGATGTGTAAATCGCAAAATATGGATGGCTCATTCAGCAAGGGTCTTATTCACTCTCTGTAATGACCGATTTGCACCAGTAAGCTTTGCTGCAGCGCAGCCTTGTCATGTGGCAAAGTGCACCATTAGAAGAAGGAATGAACCATCGTGCTGTGAAGTTTGCTGCCCACAGCCTATGCTTCTTCTGTCATATTACTGAAACATAAAACTATTTTTTGACCACCATCAGATTAGATATCTCTGGGTCAACAGTGCTAGGGTAATATTTGGCTTGCATGTTCACACAGCATTATCCAAAGGTTGGGAATGTTTTCTTATTACAATAAAAAAGCAGTTCAGTCCCTCTCTTTGAGAAGTGTGCGTGACAATTCTGATAGAAAAAATAAATCCAGGAAGAAGAAGGCAGGGTGCATAAGGCAGCAGTTTTTTAGAGTTACGTCAGCGCTCGTGGTTGCTGCTGGGTGCATTGGGCAAGAAATAGTGATTGCTGTACTTTGCAGGTGAAACGGCAATTATAAAGTGCTTGTTCCCCCCTCTATCTTACTACTCACAGGCCCCATCACTAGGAGAACCCACACCTCACCCCGAGTTGTGAACCGGCTGAGCAGGTTTCACAAGAGCGCGGGCCTGGAGGAAATCCAGTCTGCCCCTTCCACCGGCCGCAACAGCCCTGTGCTCTCGGGAAGCCCCAGCTCTTCAAGTGAGCACTCATTGTTTTCAATATGGCTCACTTTCTTACCGTAGCCATTCTGAGCGCGACCGGTATTGTCTGTATAACGTCCAACAGTATCGTGGGTCAAGCTTTCATGAAAACTGGCACAGTTTGTTATGTGGCTACTGAATTTTTCTGGCCTGGCATGGCATCATAGAACAACAGCTCATTGCAAAACTGACACTGAAGGCAGATGAAAAGCATAGCATGAGTGACAACTATTTGCTGATTCGCACAGTCAAAAACGAATGAATGAAAACGCGGATGCTATTTGGCTTGCTCAAGGGAGGGCTATCCAACTGGGGAATCGCAGTGTGTTCAACAGGAGGGTTTAACATCTTAAATGTAGTTTATTTCCTGTCCAGGTGAGCTTGTTTATTGGAGGGGTTTGTCGTAATGGAACAAATGGAACTTCAAACAACAGCATTTGTGTAGTCTCATTTTTCTATTGTCTGTACAGTTGCCTTGTTGTACCATGATGTGTTTTTTGCTTGGAAGTTTTTACAAGCCTCTAATATTTCGTTTTCAAGTCTCAAATCTGAGCATTGGTCTAGGAAGGTCTTGAGACAGGAGCTTTTCTTTTTTTTTTTTAACATCTCTTCAGCTGTTGACTGTGGCGCTCACTGACATCACTTTTGTTTGATTCTGGTGCAGGTGTTGAGTATTGTCTCTTTGTTTTCTCATTTTTCTCGTCTTTGCAGCCGACGCAGCAGCTTATCTATATTGGTGTAAGCACACTCTCCTCCACGGTATCATATTTTTCTGCTTGCGATTTACGCTTATGCATTTCCTAGTTAACTACCTCAGTAACTACTTGTTGAGCCTGAATATATGCTAATGCACTAAAACAAGCTGCGTTTTAATTGCAAGCACGTGATGTAAGCTTTCATCTGGCGTTTCAGCCACGCAGTAGAGCCAGGGGAAGTAGTTTCAGCAAAACTTTTCATCCCTGTCACTTTGAAAGATTCAACGTCATCTGTATTTAATGTCATTATTTCTACGCTACATGGGGATAGTTATTGTTGGCAGATGAAAGCTAAACGTATAGCCAAATGAAATTGGGGAACTGCAGGAATTTGAGCATGTTTCAGAACCTGATGCGTGCTCTCTTGTCAAGAGTATTGTTGACAGATATTCTGAAGCAGCTAGATCAACACTCGTTATGAATTGCAATTGCTCATCTTGTAAGACATTACTTTTTTTTTTCTAATACTGTTGTTACCAGTTACATTTAAACCCCAGTATCACAAGAGCTTGTAAGATCAGCACTTTACTTCATTATTTGGAAACTTTTTTTCACATTAATGCAGCAAGCAGCTCCAAGAAATTTGTTGGCTACTTAATTAAGTTCTGAAACTAGCTTTCATCTTGTTTGGATCAACTTTTCCTGTGCAACAAGGGTATTTCAAAACCCACTTCCAGCACTGAATGATTCACGTTAGACAATTGAAAAGATGGGCAGGTGGGAAAGCCAGCACATGGACCGTGTACACGCATGCCATTTTTGTTCTCCTTGCCTCAAGGCTAGCGTGATTTTTGCTTCGTAGACTAGCTGTGCTGTCTAATCAATGTACTACCGAGTAGTTTTGAGATGCTACAAGTGCAAAGACTTATTTTGCATGAAATTTCAATTGCTGTAGACTGCATGCAGGTTATTGCATGGTAGCATGAAAAAAAAGATTTGTCAACGAATGAGTGAGACCTATTAAAAGTGCTATTTGTGGAAAAGTAGAAATGTTCGGAACCAACTTTGGATGAGAACTGTTGTGAGATTCTTGGAATATCATGGGAGGGAGGTGGCTAGCATTTTCACAGCATACAAGATCATGGCAGTCCGGAGCTTTTCTTGTGAGGTGGTTGTGTTTCTCCTTTTGTGTGATCATTTGCACTGCCCACCACTGCCCACTGTAATGTTGTGGGTACCAGCCTGTAGAGTAAAAGCTTTCTGGCATGCAGGATCAGTCATAGGCAGGCAGTTGCATAGTAAGGGCAATATGCTGCATGTTATGAAGGACTGTAGATTGCATGATGGAGGGAGGGGTACAGTCATATAATTTGCTAGCAAGCGAACTTATTCTGCCAAACGGGATGTACAATATCTGTGCAATTCTGTCTGTTCGTGTTAGGTTTTTCTTACGTGGCATTTGTCGAATCTTTGTCACATTCTCTAAACTGACTGGTCTTTCAGGCACTTGAAGATTACATTATTCGCAAGCTTGGATATGCTCATGAGGTTGTACAGTGAACAAAAATAGTCGTGTAACGCCTTCACAATGAGTGCCTCTAGAGGAAAATTACTTGCCAAACAAAGGTTTCCTTGTGTTCTTGTTATACTGTGAGACTTATGCTGTACATCCCTCACAATGGAGCGGCCTGTTTAACAAGGCCTTTCAAGTGTCCCAAACTCTTTCCTGTCAAGGCATTCGACTTTACTTCTGAGGGTCCCAAACAAATGAAGAATCAAATCTTGCAGTAGTTAACAAATGCACGCTTTTCATGTGTCATGGGAGCAGCAAAAACTCATTGAAGAGATATGTGTATGAATCACAGAGATGCTTGATGCACATAGTGCACAAACAGTGCACCAAGTGCTGTCTACTGAATATGGCATGAGCATGAACGACAGGTCAGGCCATGAGAAGCCGGGAAATAAATTTTATCCTGCTGAGTAAATTAACTGCTGGAAGACGTGAACGGACATCCACTATGCAAGTCTCCATACATACATACACCATATCTACAGCACGCACAGAAAGTGTCACTCGTTCTCTGTGTGATGCTCACACGCAGGCAGTTTCCCGAGCAGCAACATTGAACTTTGATTCTAAAATCTCTGCAAGCATCAGCGCACGGCACGTATACCCTTCTACGTGCTGCGCTCTAAACGCGAAGAGACTGCGAAAAGAGCATTTCTCTCCAGAGCGGCCGTATTCTCTTCCACCAGCATTTCGTGACGTGATATTGCATCCAAAAGAGTTACCTGCCAGCCTTACTTCGTATAACATTACAATTTGTTGCTATCGCTTGTTCTTTTGCTCTATTAAACGTTCGTAGGACATCAATACAGTAAAAGCTTGTTAATTCGGATTTCTAGGGACCGGAAAAAAGATCCGAATTAACTGAATGTCCGAATTATTGATTGGTCGAAATAAACACAATAAATGCAAGAGTTTTTTCAACATACCTTTACTTTACAAAGTAATCGCGGATGCTTGTCTGTTTTCGAGCAGAAATTCATGCAGACACTTTTTCTGAGCCCTTCAAGGTGCTCAGCAACTCGCATGCTGTCTGCAGTGCCAAAACAAAATTCTTCAAGGACGACGAAGGCCTCCACGGCTTCCTTCAGAATTTGCTCTTCATTTTTAACGTATGTACCAAGAGTACTTCTTTTAACATTAAACCTCTTTAGCACTTCTTGTCGGGAGAGCCATTTGTCAGGGCACGCATAATTTCTGCTTTGGTGGTGAAGTCCTTGGCCTCGTACTTAGGCTGCTTCGCTGGCGTTGCCATCGGCGGAGAGTGCGGTCACACGAGAACTCAGCACAAAAGCACCAGCAACGATCAGGCTAAAGAAGCCTTACTGAATCGTTCCTCGATAAAATGGCGTTCAACGATGCAGCTCACCAACGAGAACAAAGCAACAAAATGGCACCGTCGAACCCACACACGAAGAAAAGGCGTTCAACCAGTCTCAAATCAAGCCAAGTCGATAATTGATGTCCATGGCGATGCTGCGTTTGAGCTTCACTTTTGTTCCGAATTGTTCTTTTTTCGTTTGCGAGCCTCGCCAGCGGCCCGAAAGACGCCGAATTATCCGATTTGCAGTCAAATCTGTCCGAAATAACGAGCGCCCAATCTTATAGAGTGATGTGTACAGTAGAACCTCGTTGATACGTTTCCGAAAAAAACGCGGAAAATAAACGTACGATCCGGGAAAACGTATGATCCGAATCGAGTTAATTTAATTCTCGCGATTGCAATCGTAGGAGCCGGGAGATCGTATTAAGCGGGAATGTATCACCAAGGTTCTACTGTATATTTACAGGGACCAGATGACGTGTCCGAATTCACCGACTTTCCGAATTAACGAGAGTCGAATTAACGAGCTTTTACTGTACAACGCTGCTCCGTCACCGCCTAGACTGTGGACCTGGCGATTAGCTCCAGCAACGGGATGGTGTGTTGCCGGAGCTAATTGCGAAGTCTGCGTTCTAACGAACCCGCGGCAGGGCGCAAGATGGCAAAGCGCATGCCCAATCAACCGAAAATTGCAAAGCCGAACATCGTCGGGGGCCACTCTGCACGCGCAATGAAACTACGCACACACACACGGCAGTGGCGTAGCCAGGGGGTGACACACTGGGCACGTGCCCCCCCCCCCTTCCCCCCCCCCCCCCGAAATTTTTTCGCCATGGCATACAGAGCGAAAAATGACCATTTCAAGGAGGTGCCCCCCCCCCCCCCTCCGAAAAAAATTTCTGGCTACGCCCCTGACACACGGTGTCGATAACGAAGAGAGAACGACCCGGATACCACGGAACACTATTCAGAAAAGCGCTCTCCATATGCGGCGCGAACTCGACGCGTCACGACACGGAGCAAGACTTCCTTTGTTTTTCTATAGTGGCATCACCTGGCATCACTTTAAAGGGGCCCTTGCAACACTTTTCCGAGTAGCCATGTAATGGATTCACTAAAGGAGCTTATTGCTTCACGAATTCACCGCCACAAAGTTTCAGAATCTATCCAGTACAAGCGGAGTTACAAAGTTTCGTCGCACACTGCAATTGCATTCTCTCTTTTCTCATCCCAACAAAAGCGCTAGAAGCTACGCAGGGAGGGATGGCACGAAGAAAGAAAATATGGCACGCGCGCCTCGTGACATTGAGCACTTTTTCTCTTTTTTTTTTCTTCGAATATGCAGCTTTTCAGTACAATCGCGCGCGCATGCGCGTAAACAAATCGCGGCCTCCTGTGGCGGCCTCAGTAACGACCCGAGCATGTCCTGCTCAAGTCAGCCAATGGCTGATACAATGGCCGTGACGAGTGATTTTTGAGCTTGTAGCGTCATTTGTCGAGAGAAGAGAAAGCAATTTTTAGCTGACTTGGAGATTTTTTTGTGAATTCCAGGCCGCGTGCTGCGCTATAATATTTGGCTTGCGTGTTCTCGGGAGCCTCGACTACCGATTGGCAGCAATTTCTGACCATGCTCAAAAAGTGTTGCAGGGCCCCTTTAACGAAGTGCGGTTCAGAAACTTCTGCAGCAACCTAAGAGTGGCGCTGCCAATGCAAAAGTCGTTTTCTTTTTTTTTTGTTCTTGGTTTGACGGGGGAAGGGGGGGGATTCACATCTGCGCATGCGCCCGCGGCGGCAAGAACGGCGGCAACGCCAGCTCGCGCCCGCGCCCAATAACGAGCACTTGCTCTCGCCTCTCAGTTGCCGGGGCTACTAGTGCGCTGTGCGCAATGCTGCCTCTTCGCACTTCATCGGCGGCGGTGCAACCGTAGAAGATGCATGGTCAGGTCAAAATGACAAAATTCGGGGCAATATTCCTCGTTTGTTGGCGGCAAAAATTCGTTATATCAAGGGTGTATCCCGCTGCCACTTTGTTACATAGAGATCGCAAATACATGTGCTTTTATGGAGTAACGGCGGGGATTTTAAAAACTTCGTAATATCGAGGAATTCGTTGTATGGAGGTTCGTTATAGGCAGGTTTAAATGTATATCGAACATTTGAGAAATCCCCTTGAATTTCCCCATGCAAAAGTATAGGACTGATGCACGCGTATATCGAACTCCCACTCAGCGGGAGTTTGATATACGCGTGCTTAACGTAATGAACATAGACTGTAAGGAACAAACTTAATGAACATAGACTGTAAGGAACAAACATTGAATTCCTTAGACGGTATAAGTGTTAAGCTGCTTGGGTGTAAAAAGGGCACACATTATGGTTCTCACTGGAATGTGAACACAAAAGCAGCTCTTTGGAAGCGCTAGAAAAATGGTGTAACTTACCTTATGCACTTGCTTGCATTGTAAGGGATTCATTAAGTTGTTTTGTGGCACGTCTGACTAAGCACTTTGGTGTGTTCTGGTGGCATGTGTGACGTATGGCTTTTCAAAATCAAATGCATGGAACACTTTCAGCTACAGTAGACTTGTTAAACGGACCATGAGGTACCAGAAAAATAGTTGCCATTTATTAGGAGTTCCGTTTACTGAAAAATGAAACAGGGGTACAGATTTCAAGTACAAAACTGACCATATTAGAGGCAGTGGTTCCATTTAAGCAGCGATTCCGTTTTAAGAGATTTCCGTTTACTGGGAGTCTACTGAATTTAATTCACAGTGCTAAAGGGTGGGCATCCTCACTATTTGACAGCTTTCGATAGAATTTCAGTCGCATGGCCCCTCATATTGCTGTGAAATTATCTGAACGTGTGGCTTAGTTGGGCTTGTGGTTCCTATCACTAGAAAGCCCTGCATCACTGTGAGCCAAGTTGGAGTAAGGCAGTGGTCAATTGAATGTAGCACGAGTCATTGGTCTTTTGGTGCAGCTGCGATTACTTGTGGCTCTTCTTTAATCGTGAAAAGGGTCTCACGTGCTCTTTCCCACCCAGGCTCGTCAAGCAGCAGCCTGGAAAAGTACGCCTCGGGTGGCAGCCTTCGGCGTCTGGGCCCGCAACCGACGCTGGTGTCCCCACTGGCCCAAATCAAACAGGGGACCGCCTTTTCTGTGGCCGGCATCGGCGCCCCCCAGAATAGTCCCCCCCAGGGGGCGCCGTCCGTCAGGGCCCGCCACTAAGGAGGCCTTTAGCATAGCAGCCGCCTTTGCCCCGCCCCGTGCCTGGCTGGTTGGGAGCCCGAGCACGTCTCGCGACAAGAAGGGTAAGAAGGCCATCATGTTTCATTTGTTTCATCTTGATGCATGACATTACAGAGGGCTGTGGGCAGTGTTCAGACAAAACGCAGTTTTAGTGGCACATTGTTGGGGTTCACGGATTCATTAGCGGAGCATTAAAGGGAAGCAGAAATGAGTTAGGACTGACAAATTATTCTTTGAGAACTGTATTGTTGTTAATTTTATGATTTCGTGATAGGTTCGTCATTAGAAGAGAGAATGAAGATTAGAGGTCAGTTTTTTTAATTCGTCTCCAAAACCCCAACATGTTAATGTCAGCTTGTTATTGCAAATGTCGATCTTTTTTTTTTTTTCGTATTGTGGCTACATTGGCTCAATAAAGTTTCCCAAAACTTTCCTGTGTTATGTCTCTGGCTCCTTTAAACCAGAATGAATTCATTTTTACCAATAAATGATTTTGTAGGCTCTAACAAATGGCGAAGGAGTAATGTATCACGGCTAGTTGTTGCAGGAACTTTTTTGGCAGCATAGCCACTTGTATTATTACTTTTTTTTTTTTTTTGCATGTTTCCCGGCTTACCAAGTGTATTCTCACAGCAAGAGTGGGGCTTTTGATTTTAGGGAAGGGATATTCACTTATTCAGGTGAAGACATTTTGCTCTTTACAGTCTCTTTAAAAAGGGATTACTTGCATTTAATGGCACTGAAAAATTCCCGGAAAAGTTGATTGGTGACTGTTGCAAATTGTTTGCCATAGGCTCGTCTTTACTATGGACCATTTCCATGGCAATTCATTAAAGGGACACTGGAGAGCAAAACGATTTTTTTTTCGTATTAGTAAACTACTACCGTATATACTCGCGTAATGAACCCACTTTTTTTTCAGAAAAGTTGACGCCAATTTGGGGGGGAGGGTTCATTACGCGGGGCATCAGCGGGAATTATAAGAGCAGAAATTTTGCGTGAAATTATTAAGAAACTCGCTGTGAAACCACTGCCGGCCTTGAAGTCAGTGGCAGGAATGATTTGACTGCGGAGCCTCTTAACATATTCGAGAACTTCGCTCTCCACAACAAGAAACTTTCCTTGTTTTGACCCGCGAAATGCGCGACGATCCTCTTTTTGTAGCCCGAAGCTCTTCCTCTTGCTTTATCCAGTAATGAATGCACACGGATCGACGCTGAAGTGTCGTCCAGTCGTTCCGTTCTCATGCTCCAGCGCATGTTTCACCAACTTTTAAGTTTAAAGCCGGCCATGCAGCTAGCGTAGCGGCCCAGCGTGCTGTACGCAGCAGGCGTCCAACGAAGTTCACCCAGGTTCACCGCGAGAACCCGACAACTAGGGCGCCTCGATGGCAGCGTTCCTTCGTTACTTCGTACGCTTTACGTACTTATGCTGGCATAGAGCGCCCTACCGACAACCAACACGCAGCGTCTGATGGCGGCGCAAGCCCGTTTACAGGTGCACGTCGCGCGGTTGCGCGGGTTTCGCTTTGTTTTATGCTTTGTTTTTATGCCGCTGTGCTTTCGTGGCGCTATCAGCAAGGAGGTTTCTTCTGCGTTCGACAGATGGCGCTCCGCCGCAAAAGCTGCGACTTTTAAATTTTGATCCACGTCGTTCGCGCTCGCGCTGCTCGCAACTGTTTAGCATGGTTGTTAAAATATGTGTGAACTTTTATTGCGTCGTTGTTTTGTGATATAATGGCGTGATTTAACGTCGTTTCGATCGTCAACGGCACTGGCTATCATTCCGAAATAAAATGAACAGATTCATACCTTAAAAAATAGATTTTTATTTTTCAAGGACCAAAGTGGGGGGTGGGTTCATTATGCGAGTGGGTTCATTACGCGAGTATATACGGTATTTCTCGATACCAAAAATACCACACTTGCGGCGAGAAGACGCTTAGTAAGCGAGGAAACGCGCAAAAAGAACATGTGGGTTGTGATGCCACCTTGAAGTTTCCACACCATTCACTGTGACGTCACATATTTTGATGCCGCTACTAGGGCCTACATATTTCCTAATCGGTAAAAATAAAGTACTTTGTCCTCTGAGGGGGGCCATAGACTTAACGTACCAAGTTTGAGGAAATATTGTAGAGCCAATGGTGCTGAAATACGATAAATATGCTTTAAAATCTGTGACGTCACGCACGGAGATTTCGGCGCGAAATTTAAAAATGAAACTTTGAGTTTGATTTGATCCTCTATTAGTAAACCTATGATGGTGAAATTAACGACATTAAAGTCCTCAGAGTACAATTTATCAGTTTAAACCGATTCATTATTTCTCTTTAGTGTCCCTTTAACTGATATGAACAGCCAATAGCATGACAGATGATTGAACATTTGTGATCACATAATCGCACAAGCTTAATGAGAAAAAAGAAAGAAAGGACTTAAATGGAGTTCCATGGGGTAAAATGGCTCATCAATCTTGTACTTTTTGCTTGCACATATTTTTGTTGTTCCTGCTGACACTTTATTTCGTCAAAGAAGTCTGTAAAGAGCTTTAGCCAATCCCCACGATGCTCAGCCAGTCATCCATAACTCTGCTTTCTTATGTTTTTATCATGTATGTGCCCAATGAATGTGCTGTGTTCAACTTGAGTAAAAGAAAGTTCACCATTAGTAGGCCAATTGAGTGATGCCTGAAGGCCCTCATGGTAGCTTTCAGAGAGTTACTGAGGCTTTTACTTTGCTTTCTTTCTTTCATTCGGTAAACTCGAGTTCCCCCCTTTTTGTTTTGTTTTCCTGAATGCAGAAAAGAATCCTGTCGACTCCCTTTTCATCATGACGTGTAATGGCGCTCTCACGGAATACATCATCGACCCTAGGCCGAGCTCTTCCGTGAACAAAGTCACTGAAGACTCGCCCATTGAGCTCGACGTGACTGCCTACGCCCAATGGAATCTGCTCAGGTAGGTTCTGTTGCGTTTCGTCACACCCTTTGGTGACGTTCATGTGCATGGCAAGTGTATTCTGTTTGGGCATTGTCATTCTTCTCGTCGGCGGTGCTCCCAGGCCACCCATGAGCCACGATACGAAACAGCCGCTCAGCAGCAACAATCCCCTCATGATGGGAGGACAGGTGGCCACCAACGCCTCCACTGGGAAGCAGTCCTTCAAAGGTTCGTCCTTCCCAATGGCCTCCGTCGAAATCACGAATAGGTTCATGGCTGGGCTTAAATCAGTCAATAAAACCACACCATGTACACTCAAACCTAAATGGTATTGCAAATGGAAAAGTCATGTGGTCTGGCCATCTTTTGAACCATTTCCATTAATTCTTGGCGAGTGGGTTGATAAAGTCTACATGCTCTTCAGTTGTGATTTCATGTGGGCTTTTCATCTTTTTACAAAAATTTCCGAATAGCATACATCTTTATATTTTGAACACGAAAGCATCATGTTTTCATATCTATAACTGTGATACAGAAATGGATATCATAACATTGTAAACCATATCAAACCGTGTATGCCGAACGTGAGCAACTCGGTGTCATTAGTATGCAGTGCTGTAAGATACAGCAGAAATATTGCTTATATGTGAGTGAATGGTATTAGAATGTTCGTTATATGTGCAGCCTGTTATCACTGTTCTTGTATGCAAACTTTGATGGCCTTAGTTTAGCCCTGTTCAGGTTTGTCTGCTACACAGGATGTTCTTTAGGATGCTTGTGATCTGTCTGTTTCCTTCTCTGTGTAACGCTAAGTGTACGTGTTGTCTCTGAAAAACAGACATCAATGGAATGAGCCACATGGAAGGTTCCGGACTGAGCCAAAAGGAGAACGATGACAGCTGGCTTTCACAGGTGGGTGTACCACCACACACACCTTGCGGAATGTCGTTTTCTATCTACAGTCACTGACAAATAACTTAAACTTGATGGGAACCACCTGAAAGTCCCATGATTGGGTGTCTGTTGTGTAGGAATCACCAAAGACCTTACACAACGAGTGGCAAAAAAAAAAAAAGCTTGTGAACTTGCTGTACGCACATTCACTTACCTAGTGACCTGGTCAGCTCTTATTTTGACCATTGACCTACTGTTGTGAGACACAAACCGACGGTCAGCACATGCACCAGCCTCCTATGCCTTCACGACCTTTAAAGGAAGGTCAAAAGCATTATGATAACTGTAAGGTCTACGGGTTCCTCGGCAGTATAGTTGGATAAGGCGCATAATTTGTGTGACTGAGCACAAATGTAGCCTTCCCAATTTAACAGCTTGGCTCAGCCTGTCCTGTGGTTTGGGTGTGGTGGGAAACTGCAAAATTAGACAAGGCTTTGCAAGTTTTGATGAACCACTTGCCTTATATCAAAAGCAAATGATTGCTTTCATCTTTGACTTCGTTGATGAATTTGCATGCATTCGTGCGGAGGAGGTTCGAATTGCGGTATAACGGCCCTCTGTAAGGAGCGTTAATATTTTAAGTCTGTTGGGCCAGCGGTGGTGCCCTTGCAGCTGTCCAGATAACTGAGCATGTCCAAATTATCAGCCAATGACAGTGCTATTTTTGCACTGTCACAGGTTAGTAATATCAATGTCACTGGTTAGCTTGTGCTGTTTGATGTCATTCCTCCAGAGTGCTCCAGACTGCAGAACGTTCTGCAGTCGCAATGGAGTTCTTTAGATCACTGGCTGCCCTGGCTCTTTGACTTTCATAGAAGTGCCGCCAAAGACTGATTGCATAACCAGCTAGCCCCCGTTTTTGCCTCATTTCCCTTAATGACCCTTAGATATTTCATATTCATTTATGAAAGACATAATTGACTACCACCTGACATTGTACCGCGAAGCATCAATGTAATTCCATATCAATTTCTCAGAAAGGAAAGTTTCTTAGTTGAAGAGAAAAATTTGTCCTGACCCTGGGATAGAACAATATTCAGTATGCATTATTAATTTATATACTGGTGACGTTGTTTGTGATGATTAAAGGTTTTGAGTGCTGCCACATTACCCGTGTGCTGTCGTGCTGTTTCAGGTTGAGATCATCACCCACGTGGGTCCGCATCGGAGGCTATGGATGGGCCCCCCAGTTTTCGTTCAAGACTCTTCAAACCCCCGCGAACACCCCTCTGTCTTCGCAGCATTCGCAGGGTTCCGACAAGTACACACCCCTGTCCCCTGATTCCTATGGTGAAGACTCCGACGTGCAGAGTCCAGGGTCAGTGCTCTCCTGCATCATAATAAACCCCCCTTTTTTTTATGGTATAATGCAGGGTGAATGTAAGTTATAAAATTGAAAGCAGCCTTTTGCTCAAGTTGCCTTGTTCTGTGATGAAGTTCCAAAATGCATTAAGATATTCCTCAGCAGTTCTTCGTTGCTGTAGTGTTTGTATTGCAACACAGGGCCATAATTAAGGGGGAGTTGAGGGGGTTCTAACACCCCCCAAAACCTTTTCATGCTTTAACATTTTGGATGATACTACTGAAGTATTTACACGCCTTCATATCGACCACCAGTTGCCAGAGTTAGCCCCATTCTACACATAAACACCCCCCCAAAATAAATTCCTGTGTATGGTCCTGGCAATCACCATCAGTGTCAAATTTTTTGGACTTTCTAGAAAGCACAAAATACAGTAGACTCTCAGTAAACAGAAATCTCTTACACATAACTGCTGTTTAGACGGAACATCTGCTTCTGATATAATTGGTTTTACAGTCGCCGACCGTTTATTCGGACGCCGATAATTCGGACATGCCCGTTTATTCGGACACCCTCGCGGCACCGCCACTCGTCCCATTGAAGTAATGTAAACTCACGACCGAAAATTCGGACGCCCCACGACGCGCCGTTCGATATTTCGGACTCCGGCTGGCTGATTGAGAGCGGCGTCGAACTCCATGACCAGCTGTCCGCGATGTTTACACACGTGAACACGTGTTTACAATATCTTCGCTAGGTTGCCAGCACTGAAAGGTTGCACTGTGTATGGCTGGACATCATGCCAGTGTAAGAGTGCAGAAATTACAAATGCCGATCTCGAAGGCTATGTGTTTTGGCGACTCGTAATGGGCGTTTTCGACTTCAGCCAGCCGAGTATCCATTGAATAGCTACCACAGCCAAACAGCAAGCCAAGCCAAGCCACGCTCGAAGTCTGCTTGGACGTTCAAAATGGCCGCGCGTACAAAACGGACCAAGGAAGAACGGAATTACGAACTAGCCTGATGTCATTCCCTTTTGGCATTTGAAAGTTTGCTTGTCAGTTGTTTTGTGGCTAGTGCTAATCTACTGAAATGGCTACGACGCCACCCATTCCATCCGCGCGGTCGGTACTAACGAAGAAACGCGGCAACCACAAGACATTGGGGATGGCGAAAAAGGCCACAATTATTCGCCAATTCGAAGGCGGCCGACCTCAATAAAATGTTATTTGGGAGCTTTTGCCGAGTTGGGCGATGATGAGATCGTCTATCGGGTCCCCGAATCGGCGTAGGTGAACAGCGACTCCGATGACGCGCAGGCCGTGGCAGCGCTACAGCCTGCGGTTATGGCCAAACACTGGCTGAAATACAGCCCGACTCGGTCTTCCGTGATTGTGCTTGTGTGCAGACGTGCATTGACAAGTTTTTCCGGCTGCTGGGCCAATAAGGGTGCTTTTTTTTGGTGCATCCTTTTATTCGGACTCTCGATTATTCGGACTTTTCGGCGGTTCCCGCCGAGTCCGAATAAACGGTCGGCGACTGTATACAAATTTTTCACCCCTGTTTATCTCGCAGTAAATGAAACTCATGGGCCACATTTTCCTGGTCCCTTCAGGTTCCGTTTAACGAGAGCCTACTGTAGTTCGAAAGATTATGTAGTTGGAAAAATGAATTCTTGCTTCCTTTATTTCCCCAAAGGCTCATTTTTTCCTTTGCCTTTTAATTATGAGTCTTAGTTATCATTGTGCTCTCTCTCTCAATTCTCTTAACTCTTTTTTTTCAATGACTCCACATGTGATATTTTTTAAATAGCTGTGTGCTTCTGCGCCAGAGTGTAGTTGATCTGCATTTTTCATTTATGCGCATTTATGTCAACCTGCAGTTGTTATGTCTGTTACTATTTGGTAGTATTGTACTATTCAGAATCTGCACACCTCTACTGCTAATGCTAAACATTTGAAGTAAGTGCTGCTTGCTCCATGTGTAAATTCAGCATGCGTGTGGCTAATATCAGCATGTAATATCATTGCCGTGTATCAGCATGTAATATCATTGCCGTGTAATGAAGAATAATTCTTTTATTCTTTCTGTTGCAGCTTTTCTGGACCCATGTCGGTTCCCGTAGCTGTGCCCGCCATGAGCCATTACCTCTCGGACAGCGCTTTTCCTCCGCTTCTGATTGAGGCCACGTCTGGTAAGGCATAGCGGACCACTGTTGCGCTCTAATATTTTATTGTACAATAGACTCACAATAATTCAAAGTCTGACAATTCAAACTTTCGGCTAATACAAGTGAATTTCAAATTTTTTATGTTTTCAATGTACAGTCGAACCCACTTATAACGATCCCAGATATAACAATCTATCGGTTATAACGACCATATTTCGGTGCACTTACGATTTTCCTATGCTACCCATTGAAACTGCGTCCACATATAGCGAACATTTTTCAAGGCCTCCTACTTTTATAACGAACACTTCGGACACTGTCGCGGTAAAAATATGGCGCATACGAAGCGAAACAAAGTTAAAACAGGCATTCTAAAGCACGAGAGAAGCGCGCGCTCGCGTGCCCCGCTGCTGTTCCACTCGCAACGACGATGTCATAGACCGCGGCGAGCACCGCACGCACATTTCGGACGCTGCGAGCGAGGTCGCTCACTTTCCAGGCGTTTCTTCACTGGCAGAACGGCAGTGAGGGAAAAAAATTAAAAATTAGGAGGCAGCATGAAGCTTTGCGGTCAGCTGTCGCACGGCAACGTTTTCTGACGCCGTTCTCTGCATCTACGACCGCCGACGATGAACCCAACAACGCCTTGGAGCGCAAGAAGCCATAAATGCAACAAGCGATAACTTCTCGTCGCTGAAAAGTTCGCAACCACCGCCAGCTCGCCGAAACCGCTATGTGCCGCAAAAAGCGTTCTGTCTTTTCGGCAACGGCAGAGACCGGCCTATCAATGATTACGACTTCCGCGCGATTGCGACGATGACTTCAAGGATAAAAGAGCAAAGGTGAGGTGGCGGCTGGCGATGAATATGCCATTATGACTAATCGCCGACAACCTTATCACAGTCATCTGCAACTATCTGCTCCGCTACGCGTGTGGCGTAAACTGGGCGGATTGAGTAACCGCAGCACAAGCGCGCGATGCTGCCGTTCGCAAGTTCGCCGCCGCCTCGTCGTGCGAGTCCGCTTGCGCGTTAGCGGTTCATTCAACACGTCTTCGTCGTGTTGAATGAACCGGCTACCCGCCGCACCCGTGCACGGTACGGAGTGAAGCATGCACGAAGAACGCATAAGCGCGCGCATACAGAAGACAGCAAACGGCCCGGCGATAACGGCGTAAGCCGAGTAGGCGACGCGCTGCACGCAACTAGCCAGGGATGATGGGCTCCTGGTGGCGGCACCGCGGTTTATCGAAACGGCGTCAGTTCACTGCATAGGTGGTTTAATTCACTAGTGAGCACGCAGCGGGCGTCGCTTAACACGGAAAAAGGCCTAACTTGTCACGGGAGGGGTTGGTAGCACTTTTTATTTAGGTACGCAGAAAAAGAAAACAGTTTGGTCGCTAAGTGCATGTTTTTAAGGGCCACTCCATATACAACGAACTACTGATATAACGACCACTTTTCGCGGCACTTTCAAGTTCGTTATAAACGGGTTCGACTGTATATTAAAGTTGCTTAATTGAAACTGCTACACTGCATTAATGTTCGGTTGATTCATACTCATTCATTCATTAATGTTTGGTTGATTCATACAAATTCGGTTGAGTCATACTTTTTGCTTGTTCGTACCACAAAATATGTGCACTTATCCTGTGTTGTTCCCGTGTTGGTCGTGGAAGAAAAAAACGAAAAAAAAAAAAAGCAACGAGAATGTCTGGCATTGAACTGGTGCATGCGTGCGGAACGCTTCTTAACTCACTTTCGCCGCAGTACAGTGGTATCATGCAGAAAAATGTACTTATATTTGGAAGGGGTTACTAGGTGTCACGGGACACTGCGCATTTCGTCCTATTTTGTGCTCTAATTACACGCGCGCACACCACGTATATGATTGCGCTGACTCTAGAAACATTACTGGAAATCATTCACAGCTGTCTCTGACTTCGAAAATAAAAGACATGCCAGTTTTGATGCTTGGTACACTGATTCTGTGTACAGAAGAACAATTTCAGGGCAGTAAGGCAATAAATAAGGCTAGCTGGTTCATGTCGACCATTAGTTCAAAGGATGGAAGCCACGTTTAAGCTGTTTCTTCAAAACAGTTGAAAGTAGCACTTCGTCCTGTTAGCCCATGTGTCTGTGTTCTTTTTATACAGTCAAATCCCGCTACAACGAAATTGACGGGACGCGCGAAAAAAATTCGTTGTCGCGGAATTTTGTTGTAGCGAAATTTCATCTATAGACCACAAAATTCAGTAAGATCTGATGAATATGACTCGTCCTTTGGTCCCAGCAAGCGCATGCATTGAACTCTCGCTAACTCAGACGTACCTGGCCGCACACCGAGTGAACGTATTTTCTCATGTATAACACGATCAAAATATACAGAAGAAAGAATTGGTGCTAAACTCGAGGTGCGGGTTATACGAGAATTTTGGTGCGCAAGTTGGCTTCACGGCACGCCTCTACGGTAATGCAAGGAAGGCAGCCTTGCGTCAATACGCGAGTACTTTTTCTTTTCTCCCGCGGTTGGCAGTCGGGGGTGCCGGTTATATGCAGGGGCGGGTTATACACATGAAAATAGGATATTCAGACGACCCTTGGAGCGTGCCAAGTGCGCAGCGCTGCGAACGAGCGTGCCAAAGCTTCGCTAGAGGCCAACAGAAAACTGCAACTGAAAGTGCCGAAGCTCCGCACTACCATAGCCATAAGCGAATGACAGGAAAGCCGTCACGCTTCTTGCCGTTTTACGGCTTTTTTGCCTTTAATCTACTGCTGTGTTAGCTGCGCACCTTCGGAGTGTATTCGCTATCGATGAACGCGACGATTGCGACCGCTGTTTCGTGCGCAGCGGTTGCGGAAAACGATAGTTCCGTTTTCAGTCTGTGCGCGCAGCGCTGGCCGTGCGCGTGCTTTCAGAGCTGCGTCGTTGCTATCTTTGTTCGCATCGACGCTTTTTGTCCGCAGCGTTGCGGCAAGCAGTATTGGGTTGAGTCGGTGCGCGTTGGATGTATGCGTACTTTCGTGGTCGTCCATGATCGCGTCCCACACGACCGCATTTGTGTTTGCAGCGGTTGCAGCAAAATGTAGTTAACGCCTGCACTAGGCGTGCGCTGGCCGCGCGTGCACCTTCATAACACCGTGGATGTCATTCATGATCGCAGGGCTAGTGACGACGAGCGGTAGTTTTGTTCTGAGTGCGACGTCAAAATAATGGCGGGAGTTCTTGAAGAATGATTCTGCCACGGCCCACTAGTGCATCAAACCCACCGGCAACATCATGGTGGATGGGCAATGTGTCGCCAAGCATCTCAGTGGGGAAAAAATTTACCAGAATACGCGTGTGGTGGGAGAAAGCGTGTCTCCGATGAAGACAAGGGTGTAGCGATGCGGCCGCGCGCTCTGGAAGTCATGAGCCAACGAGAAATGGCCGAGTTGGTAGTGGAGTTTCGCGGCAATCTTGGGAAGTTCCTTTTCCTTATGCGGTATATAGTACTCGCGAAAACTTCGTTGAAGCGGAAGTATCCAGGAAAAGTATTTGTTGTGACGAGAGTCATTTTTCACATTGTTTTCTATGGGCGGCTGACGGGGAAATCGAAAATTATTCGTTGTGGCGGAAATTTCATTGTAGCGGACTTCGTTATGGCGGGATTCGACTGTACTTCCAATCAGCGCACACTCAAAGGTTCATGGCAGGAAATTCTGTGAAGGTTGGCTATGTTTTGAGCAGGCATTATTGGGATGGAAGAGTGCACAAAGTGTCTTCTTCATACATTGCACTGACCTCTCTTCCCCTGTTATTGGGGCCATCAGGTAGTTTCGAAGGGCCGCCAAGCCTTCTGGAAGTGTGCGGCCACTGGTCCGACAGCTCGGGTGCATCTTCTCACGCCAACGGACAGGAGCAGCTCATGGAGAGGATTGCCGATGCCATGAACGAGTCGCCATACAAGGAGAGACAAGCAGCACGCACTTCTAGCGGCAGTGGTGAGTGGTTTGCACGTCTCTTTATTTGGGTGCCAGTTGATCCCATATATCCATGGTGATCGCTCATCGCTATTGCATATTTTTCTTCTCATTTGCTCTCTTCGCTGTGGCATTGTTCTGGTGGCTATGGGTCTGCCAGATTGCTTTTACGGCTTTGGTGGAGGCATTCCGTAAGTGTGCACAGCACAAGTTTTTAATTATCCAAGCATTTAAAAGAACTAAGCTCAATCATTTAATCGTATGTTATCACTTCAGTGGATCATACCTGATGGGCACTTTTTGCTTCAGTTTGTGGAATGGTTTTGTGTTGATGTGCACAAGAAAATCTTGAGATTCTAGTGTTAGACAGCTGTGCTGCAAAAAGAATGTTGGGTGCTTCTTTTGTGATAGTGCCCCTTTCAGCTGCTCAAACTCATCTGTAAAGGACATGACTATTATATTTTCGCATGTACAAGTCGTACCAAGTGAGGATAATGTGCATGGGCAAGTAACTTCGTATTCTACATGAGTTGGCCTTTCAGGCATGGCTTCACTGCAGCATACTTCACATTGCCTCGCAGTATAACGTGAAAGCAAAATTTGTGTTGCCATGAAGCTGCACTTTAAGCAAGATTTGCTTGTAAACTTTTTTTCGTCCTTATGGAAATGATATGGTGATTCAACCGATGACAACTGATAAAGCGGTGATCTGTGAACACACAGTTATGATTTGCATTGTGCCAATGCTTGTGCTTACGTGTGTGCCGGGTTTTGTCTGCTAACATTTCAATATTGTTGTGCGCTTTTATTTGTAGTGATATTTCTCTCTCTATTGGAGACATTTAATTTTGCATGAAGCTGTTTTAGTAGTGCGAACGTGCATCAGCCAACAGGTTTCTTAGGACTTTGATAGCCCTTTAATGAGCAGCTTTTCACTAAGAGTTGCCAGAATAGGCTATATATATTTTAACGCAATAGCGTTAAAGAGCTCGTTTGGCAGAAATTACGACGTTGGTGTCGGTGTCAGCGTCGTTGGTTGTGAGCGAAAAATCATCTTGTGCGTGGCCGAAAAATTGAGAAAGATGCAAATAGAATAAATAATAAAAATTTCCGGGTCCGAGTGAGGATCGAAACCAGGCCGTCTGCATGGCAAGCAGGTGTTCTACCACAGAGACACAATATTTGTTGCAACTGCTTTGGAAAAAACCACTATATAAATGTCATGTAGTGGAAAGAGTCTCCTTAACACCTCATACCGTATTTACTCGCATAATAGTCGCACTCGCATAATAGGCGCACCCCCCAGTTTGGTCGCGAGAAATCAGATTTTTTTTAATTTCCGCGCATAATAGGCGCACCCCGAACTTGGCCGTGATCAGTAGTTCTGTGCCGTGTTTACACGGTTGCAATTCGACGCCCTCTTACGTTAAACTTAGCGAGGAAGAAGAAAAGTAAAAAGATCGCGGCATCTGCCGCGGCAGCGCTGCGCCAGCTGCGCGGGCTCGCCGAGTGAGGAAGAAGGGCGGTTGCTTGAGCGTCGGAGTAACCTTTGCACCGGCGTCGGCGCGCTCCGCATGGAACGTGCAATCGCGTCCTCATCAAGTGCGCTTTGAGTTTCCTGTCAGGAAAAGCGTCGTCGTTATCGCGTTTGCTACCTCGACCGCAAATTTAAAAGCTTTTTGGCTTTCCCGACGCGAGCTTTTGCCTTTGCTGCAACTACGCGACTTGCACAAGCTCGGCAGACTTTTGTCGCCGTTGATTTCCCGGCCGCGAACCTAAACCGCCTAAACATTGTATCACGCGAGCTGCGCTTGGATCAGTGCTTGAGTGCGATCGTTTCAGCGCCCAATCTTCATGTTGTTTTGTACGAACTTCCCGCGACAACATGCCGAACGGTACGCTAGGCCTAATCAGCGTTGGTTGCTTTGCGGTGGCGGTCGCGGGCGATCAAAGTTGCGGTTTTGTACGGAATCAACGTAACTCTGGCTGGCGCTTGTAACACTCGTATGGTGGTTCGCGATTCGATTGCAATGTCTTGGATATGGGGTGCGAGGCCGTGAAATCGAACGATCGGTACCGTTCAGCGCACAAAATTTTCGTCGTGATAATGCGCATAATCTCGGTGGCCTGAAACGTAATCGGCGAATTTCCGCGATGGCGCTTTCTTTTCGTAGTTGTTTTTTTTTTCCGCGTTCACTTTGTTGGCAACGCGGGTCTTTCGATGATAATTTTTTGAAATTTGAATGCTTGTAAGCACGCCGCGTCGCATGCCCCGATTCTCGGACACTCGAGACTGCATGCTCAACACATTTTGCGCTAGTGTAGCCTATGAAGACTGTTATTTCGGCTGTAGTGCAGATATTCGTGACTTCGGCGACTTACGTTATCAGCGGTATCTGCTGTAGTCGGAAATAAAATTTTCGGAAATTTTACCCCGCGTAATAGGCGCACCCCGAACTTGGAGCCGGATTTTCTGGAAAAAAAGTGCGCCTATTATGCGAGTAAATACGGTATATTGCGTGGCAGAAGCGTAGAATCTCACCAGGCGTCAAAAGATGTGAATTGAGCAACGAGTGGGTGTCTTAAAGGCCCACCCTTTACAAATCGCTCAGATATATTTAAACATAATCAGCAGCAGAACCATCAAGAAAGCGAACAGCTGCATAGGTTCGCGTGTTCCCCTATGGACACGTAGTGGGCCCTTTGCTGATTCGCAAAAGGAATAATTATGGCGTAGTGGGCACTAAACAACTGGGCTTTCAATGAGCATTCAATGATACTTTGAAACAGCCAATGTTACGCACACAGTCGTTCGTTTCCTTGCGGCACAGTTGAGACATGCACTGAGAACCGAAGCAGGCTAACAGTTCTGAAGGCAAATGAGGCCCGATTACGCTATTGCGATCTACTCTTGAATGCGAAGCTCAAGCGTCCTTCAAACCAGCCTGCAATATTTTTTTTTTAATCCCTTCAACATGGGGATTCTTTAGCATCGTTGGCCATGCTTAATGACATCATAAAATGTATTCCAAGATAGTGTCGTCATGAAGTTTAAAGGACGTAGGTATTGTGAAATAGTTGACTTTTACCGTGCAGCATTAGAGATGCTCTTTGTTCGCTGAATCATGTTCCACTTGGGAATCTCGCTCAGGTACATTCGTGACTATAGTTGGACACAACTGAAGAAGGCAGGAGAGGTCCTGCACAGACTACTGAAGCACAGCAGCTGACTGCATCCGTGAATAAAAAAATAGCCCTGCTCAGGTAGTCTCTGACGGTGGTGTCACCGACCGTGCAGCTTATGACTGGTTCAGAAGGCATGCTCATCGGTACAGGCTTGTGTGCATCCAATTCTGAGGTGGAAATATTGCTGCCTTCTATAGTTGCAGCTGCGTATAGAGAAGGCAGGCACCAATTCAAGTGCTCCTTTCCTCTGTTCCTCAGAATTGGCGTGCTTTGAAGACGTAGGCTCTCGGTGCAACTCGGACGTGTCCCTCTACCACTCGCCCAGCCAAAGCACAGAGCACTTACTGGTCTTTTCCTCTACCCAACAAGACTCTATGTGACTCTTACTGTGAGTTGACCGTGCTACATGTGCTTCCTTCTTTAAAGGGACACTAAAGAGAAAAACGATTTTTATCATATGAGCAAATTACTCTGTCACAATTCCAAAATCACGACGCTTGCCGCTAGGAGATGCTTGGTCACCAAGAAAATACGCAAAAAGGAAATCCGTGTGGTGACGCCACATCGATATTCCTGCACCAAACGACACGATGTCATACATTTTGACGGCGGTAAAAATGAAATACATTGACCTCTGAGTGGGCCGTAGACTTAACACACCAAATTTCAGCACATTTTGTTGAGCCAATATCGCCAAAATATGACAAGTGCACTTTGAAATCCGTGGCATCGTGCGGGAGATTTCTTGAAGGGGCCCTGCGACACAAATTAAGCGTTTCGTTTTCATTGCTTCTTCTAGAACTGTGGAATGCACCGATATCATTGCGCAAGTGGCAGCGCCAAAAACAATGCTGTTATAATTTTATTTCTACGGGGAAACCACAGTGTTTTCGGACTGGAGCGACATACAGCGGCTATTTTTGTGATTGGAAGTGACGCTTCACCACGTGGGAGTGACGACATAGGCCGGGCGTTTTGATTGGTTCGATGCGACAAGTCGTGCGTAATATTCATACAGGTCCCAGATAGACCACACTATTGTGCGCTAAAAATGATAAAAGCTCTCTCTATGCTTTCTCAGATTCAAAAGGATTTCTGTTTTTAAATATGAAAATGTGAAAACAATTGCAAAACGACACTAGGAGCGCTGCACAACGGCCACCACGAGGCAAGTCGTCCGGTACGTCTCTGTAAGAGGCGCGCGGTGATTGGAAGTGGCCTTTGCCGTCAATGGGAGAGTGAAATGCGAAAGGGAACTTTTTTTCTCGTCGTCTGCTGGGGTTTTGAAGTTTGACGGCTTATAACTTCTGTTATCATGTACCGATTTCAATAATTCTTTTTGCATTCATCTCAGTATTCGGCACTACATGAATTCCAGCGCTGCAGAATGCCAACGAAAAAGCGTTGCAGGGTCCCCTGTAACAATGGACCTTGATTTTCTCCTGTATCAATTATAATGGTGAAATTAGGGACGTTAATGTTCTCAGAGTACAGTTCATTAATTTAAACTGATTAATAGTTTCACTTTAGTGTCCCTTTAATGGCACTATTTGTTATACAGTATTCTTTGAAATTTTGCGTGTGTACCGACTGCATCCGGAGTATGCATGCAGCTGTGGGAAAGTTGGGCCTTGGAGCAGAATTGTTTCTAAAATATTTTTATTTGGTTTATGGCGCTAATGTGTACATATGTGCAATTCAATGTGGTTTTGTCAAATATGAAGTGTATTTTGTGCTTATCTGCTGTTGTTGTTGCTTTATTCACGGTTCTTTTAAATGATTACCAGCAATGATTCCCTGAATACTATATCAGTACTTCCTGTTGGGATAGTTGGTGCATCTCCAGTATCAGTAGTAGAGTTAGTGCCAAAATACGAAGAAAGAAGCATGCTTGACTACTGTCATGTTGTCGTTTCTTGGTGCCGAGTGTAGTATCAATACTGATGGTGTCACTGGCTGCTGTGTCATTTAGGGAATGCTGTAAGATGAACCTAATTGCTTTAACTACCCTAGGATAAATGTTGCAAGACTTAGAAGTTGTGGAACACTAGAGAGAAGGGAGCATAAATTCTATGGAAACCTGAGTGAGCTGGTAGGCGTTAATCTTTTTTTGAAGCTGCGCACACGGGACGAGGACGAAGAAACGGAAGCACGGGAGAGGTACCTGTCCTGTGCTTTTATTTCGTCGTCCTCGTTGCATCAGTTTGCATAAATTGATTATGTTCAAGCAGCACTTTATGAACAGTGGATTAGAACATGAAATAGATATGTTCAGGGTAGCCTTAACTCTAAATATTATTCGAGTCAGTATTACGTTGAGTGCAATTTTGACTGTTCCCCCATTATATTACTTGCAAAGCAGCCCAGGTACAGGTACATGTTTTTTTTTTTTTTCTCAAGAAGAGGTTCCATGTTTGAGGTCACGATTGATGATGATAAAGCAAGTGCTTATGATGAGTAATAATAATAATTTTATTTGCACTCTAGTCAGTGTAATAATGACACAGTAACACCTGCACACGCAGACTTCAAGAGGAGGGTGAAGGTGTGTATCGGCAAGTCCAAACATTTCCGTGCATGCTCATGGGGGCTACATCGTCTTATTCTTGAAGATGTGTCAGTCTGACTGGAAACCATTGTAGTTTGTACAGGTCTGTGTAATTCCCCAAAAATAATGCAGAAGCTGCTTTTGCTTTCTGTTTTTTTAGATGCGAAGCATCTTATGCTCGAGGCTCTGTCCGTCCCTCCCGTGTCCCGCGTCCCGCGTCCGGCCACTGTCATGAAGTAGTCATTATGCGAACCACTGTCATTATGCGAACCAGAACCCTGTAGTAATATGAAGGAGTCAACCCTAACACAGTCATTAAAGTCATGGCCGAGAGTACAGAGAGGCTGCTTAGCAATGGCTACGCAGTTGGTGTCTGTCGCCCAGGTTGACCCCATTCCTTAATCTTGCTTGCATGTGTTTGGAGGGGGCTTAGTCCGTCCCTCCTTCCCGCGTCCCACACCACCACAGCGCATGCGCGTCCCCTCCCCCTCTCTCTCCTAAGCTCACCCGTTTCTCTCCTCTAGGAATCGTCTACTCTACGGCGCGGCCCCCGCGTCCCCTCCCCTGTGCTCTCCTACGCGCCTCCCCTTCCTCTACTCTAGGAATCATCTACTCTACGGAACGGCGCATGCGCGTCCTCTCCCCCTCTCTACTCTACGGAGCGGCTCCGGCGTCCCACATCCCCACAGCGCATGCGCGTCCTCTCCCCCCTCTCTCCTCTTGGAATCATCTACTCTACGTAGCGGCTCACGCGTCCCACACCCCCCACAGCGCATGCACGTCCCCTCCCCCCTCTCTCTCCTCTCCTACGGTCCCCCCCCCCCCCCCGTCCTTTCCTCTAGGAATCCTCTACATAGCGGCGCGAACGACAGGTGGTGTGACAGCTGCTTACTCCGCTGGGGGCGCCACGATAGTTCCGCGGTATGAAAATGACGGAGCGCGCGCGCCTCATTCTCTGTCCTGCGCAGCGCCGCGATGAGCGCCCGGACCACTGCCGTGAAATGAGAGCGGCGACGTTCCTCCCGCTCAAGCTAATTTCCACACATGGTTCCCTTTAGCGGGAGATGGGGAATTTTTTTTTTGCTGGTGAATGTTGCATACTTTTTCATTTGTTTTCTGTTCCAATTAAAGTGCAAAACACTACTCACAGGCTGTTCTTTTTTTGCCTTTCTCTTCAGCTTGGACGCTCAATCGGGCCTGTGGACCAGAAGAAGTCATGAATTTTTAGATCACAGAACCTGGGCTGCTACAGCACACTCCAGTTGAATGTTATTGTGTTTGTTCTTGTGAAAAAAAAAAAGCACTATTTACCATTGTCGTGTACAAAAACAAAAAAAAAAGATAATTTTAAACCTCCGAGACGAGATTTTCAAATGACGTGTTTATGTCGCATGTGCCGATATTGCTTTTGTACTCAGAGCGAGATGAAAAAAACAAGTGGAAAAAAAAAATGCTTTTTAAGTTGTTTTTTCTGCTAGACATGGTGGATTCGTCATGTAGCAGATATAAAAGGCTGTGTAGTATATATAGTTTAGCACTTATATATATAATACGCATTTCATCGAGGAAGCGCAATAAAAATTTACGGATGCCCTGTACGCGCCTCTGTTATTGGTGTTCTTAATGCGTGTTTAGCGCAAAGTGCGTATGTTTTTTTTTTTTTACTGTGAGAAAAAAATATGACAGGAAGTTGGTTAAACATGTCCGTTCGTAGCAATCGTCATCTGTGATGCCACAGTAAGGCATGTGATGTTTCGATGATTGCTTCTCGTCCTCATTCTGGTTTTGGCTGGCACATTTCTTGCACGACACTATTTGTAGTTAGGACGCAAAGCAATGCAAGGTTTGGGACCGGACACTTGACCCCTTCAAATGCCACTCCCCTGTTTGTGGTGAAAAGAAAATATTTTTCTCAATAAGCCATCCAAGCGCACCTTACTGAAACCTCCACCTTCAGGAGAAAATGGAGGCTTCAAGTGACGAGAAAGTGTCAAACAGGGACTGTTGTACAATCCCTGTTTAGGAATTTCTCATTCCTGAAACCAAGACAGTGGCAAACATAAAACTAATTGCTGACCTTTTTTTTTTCTTTTTTTTTTTTGACAGCTATATACATAATGTATGAAGTTTTGCAGCAGTAAAAAATTTGGTTGACATGTTGCGGGCTTGGAAACTGTGGAAGCAGTTGCAGTCTATTGACAGACACAGTGCACATCCACCTTGTGCTTCTGGAGCCATTTAACTTATGTCACATGACTAAAAAAATGCAAACTAAAGCACTATTTGCGTCACTCCGCCAAAAGTCGTGTGACCACCTGCACACCTTGGCACTCTAGGCATGCGAGTTGTGCATTTACTTCGTGTTTGCCACTTTCACGTGGCTAGAAAAATAAGGAAACTGTCATTCGTGTGATTCTTACCCTCTTTTGCACTAAAAACGCCTTATGTGAATCACCACTAAATCACCTCTCAGCGAGTCTTATTGAAGTTCACTTGTCTGTATTGATGTCCCATATTTCGAAGTTTTGTATTCAAATCGTCTGCAGAAAAGGCACGGGCCTGCAGAGGTGAAAATATCAGTAGGAATTGTCTTGCGATCTGTGTCACAGTACAGATCATTCATCGTTGTCTTTATTCTATTTGTTATATAGCATATGTTTTATGTACACTTTACTGTTTCTGCTGTGAAGCCTTTATACTGTGACATTACGACTACCTTTCCAAAAACGAACGTACGAACCGTTGAATACCTCGCATCACTTTTTGGCACTCACTAGCCATTACTGGCTCTTGCACAACAAAAGCCCACAAATAATTACCGCCCATGTTAATGTGATGAGCTTGAGGCATGCATCTAGTTGACCAGGTTCCTCTCTAGCATACCCTTTAATTGGTGCTCCCTGCGCCATCTAGAGGTGCCGCCGCATAGCTCTTGCGTGGAGTCATGACCTCCGAGATTACGCGCCGGCGGGTTGCTCTGGCCGTCCCAATCGCCGCGCTCCCCAGCAAAAAAATGTAATGTGCCTCGCGCGCCCGGCTACCGCGAGAGGGCGCGTTAACCGAGGAATCCGGCGGCAGAAAGCAGAGCGCACGGCATACCAGCGTGCGCATTGGTATTGTTTCGCGTACAATGAAGAAGCACCAGTATCTTCTGAGTGCACTAAAGACAAGTTTTTTTTTTTTTTTCTGGTACTGCATTTAGTTTGGGCCCAATTCACGAAGGAAAGCACCGGCAACTGCTTAGTTTTCCTGACATAGATCATTGTAAGGACGTATGAATTCGTCTCTGGTAGTATTACATTTTTTTAATTGCAGTCCGTTTCATCTCGCGCGAAATACCTCGATTTGAGAGATATAGGGGTGTTATAGCATCCTTCCTTTCTCGAGACGTGCATGCGTTGAAACTGGGCTGATTTTCGTCGGTGAATCATATTGTCCTCCTGTCGTGACACATCGTTTCACTATTTGATCGCGTATATATAGATATTCATGAGGTGGTCAACCCAAGCATGGTTACGCTCTGAAAGAGGAGCGCTCAAGATAACCAAGTGTCCTGGTCATGTCCTTGAAGTAGGGTCATAAGTAATTTTGCCGGAATATTGTTGCAGGCTTTGATTAGCCGCCCTAGATTTACTCCACACGTCGTTCAATGTCAGAGCCCGAGTCGCCATTGTCTCCTTTTTCCGTCGTCTCTATTTTGCTTATGTTTTGGTGGCGCAGTGGCAATATCAATATCATCTACGTTTACTGTACTCTCGACTGCATCCAATGGGTCGCACATGCAACAGAGCGGCGTCCTCCTGAAGTAAAACGAAACATTCATCCAGGAAAACTAAAAAAAAATTAAAAAAACGCAAATTGTGACTGCTATGTAACACCCAGTGTTTTATATATCCAGGACAACAAACTTTGAACGCGTGCTGCATTCTCTCAGAAAAAGCTAAAGATTTCGATGTTCGTTTTTACAACGCCCAACGCATCTACTAAATACTGTAAAACTCGCAATGCAAATGGGCGACCATAAGTGAATAAAACGCGCCTGTAACCTGTCCGGAGCCGTTGCAGCTCCGGCGACGTTCAGTCTAGACCACAGTGGTCTAGACTTATGGCAACCGCCTCCACTCTCCTCCCTTTCTCTTGCTTCTGCTAGAGTGTACTAGAACTCTACTTCTGCGGTGCGACGGAAGGATAGTTGGAAAGGGAAACTGGGGAAGCCTCGCGGGCGAGTGCGAAGCATTGTGCGCTATGCGAGCGCAGCTTTCGCGCCAGACCCGGCGGCGTTCGGCGACATCACGAAAAGGGAGCATGCCGAGTGCTGATGCCGAATGCCGAGCTTGGTCGGCTCAGTTAGCGTTTCTCTCCAGCGTGCGCTCGACCTTATTTCTTTGTAACACGCTCATGCTGCGGCGTTGGCGCGGTTACCTTGCGTGGATGCGTCGTTCCAGCACATGCGGATCTCTTGCAGAGGCATCGTACTTCTAAGTGCTCTAATATAGAAGGCGCATATCAGCAGCAAATAATAATAATGAGAAATAAAAGCGCGTTTGAGAATAAATAGGCCCCAGTACGCACTTTGCTTCTCGTGCACATTGACCTGACATTTCCAAATCAGTGGGAGGTTATATAAAAGCGCAAAACCATTTTTTCCTGGCCTCGTGCAAGCCGCGCCAACAGCGCGGCAGCCTTTCCGACCCTCGGCGGCGAGCGCCGCGGTGCGGAGGAAGAGTGGGCCACGCCCACCTTTCATAGGCGTGCGCACGAGGGGGGGCAGAGGGGGCGGCAGCCCCCCCCTAGTCACCTCGGTACCTAAGAGGGGGGGGGGCGCGAAGTCTGCCCCCCTACATTGACTCAATAGTGAAGGGGGGGGCGCTGCGACGAACCTTCGCCCCCCCCCCCTGAACGGTAACCCTGCGCACGCCTATGCCACCTTTGAAATTACACTTTCTCCGTGCGATTTGGACGGTCGGACCGGTGCGCAATCTCGGAGGCCATGGTGGAGGGCGCTGGCGCTCGGATAGCGCATACTTTCGTTCATATAACTAGAGCTTGACTCAGATCGGCAGGGGAGAAATCTTTTTGTTCTTTCTTGTCGTTCTAGAGCAGCCCGCACCTTAGGTCGGGTAAGCTCACTCATGAGTCTACAATATCGTGCTCACTCAGACCGATCCGGGAGTTCGAGTCTGAGAGAGCCAATATCGGAATAATTTCGGTGTCCCGAGTTCGAGTGAGCCCGCAATGAGTCGTAACTCATATACTATTTCAGTGAGTGAGCCCGGCTGAGATTATAATACTTTGCCGAGTTCGCGTCACCGCTGCCAGGTCCGTGACGTTGTATGTAAGAAGCGAGCAGGATCGATACGAGCGATAACGCTGCCGAAGTGAGCCCTAAGGAAAAAATATGTTTCCGAGTCAATCAGCGTTCTGTTTAATTGGCCACCTCCTGCAAGCAACCTACATACTCGCCCAACTAACTCAAGATGCACAATTTTTTGTGAGCGTTCCTTGTCACAGCAGCAATGACAACGCAAGTTGGCCGCGTTACGACCAGACACTCGCAGGCTGCAAATTCCCCCCTTGCCTCTGCTCTTTTGTCCGCGCCTCAGCAGCACGCTCGTAGACACGCTGGAGGCAGGGTTGGAAGAAAAATGGTAAAGGCTCGCTGAGCCAAAAGCTGTCCCATTCTAGCTTGCTGTCGAGGTCAGGCAACAGGGCCGTAGCCAGAAATTTGTTTCGGGGAGGGGGGGGGGGGGGGTCAACCATACTTTACGTATGTTCGTGCGTGCGTTTGTATGTGTGCGTATATATATACGCAAGCAAAATTGAAACATTTCGGGGGGGGGGGGGGGGGGGGAGTGTTGAACCCCCCCAACCACACCCTTGGCTACGCCACTGTCAGGCACTGCTGTATCTACGGCGCCAGGTCCGTGACGTTGTAAGATGCGAGCAAGATCGACGCCAGCGATAACGCCGTTCGAAGTTTCTCGATTTGAGTGGATTTAGGTATAGCTTGCTCAATTTCTGTTCCTGCTCAGCGCTCGCTCGACCACAGCCATGTTTTGTGTCTGTGCAGCGCTCGCTCGACCACAGCCATGTTTTGTGTCTGTGCTCATCATGCTTTCGTGCAGGTGCGACTCAAGTTTCATATTAGCGGCTGACGACTATATCATGGTGGTTTACTTGTGCTACGTGTTAGCGCGCGCTTGTGGCAATTTGCCTGGGCTACCTGGGCGGTGGTCTTGTTGCTTCTGCGGCGCTCAGCTTTTCATAAGAGTGTACGTGAACTCTTTTTGGAAATCGATACTCTCGTTGGAGAGCTGTGGGACCCAATTGAGGAAAAAAAGTGAAAGATACTATTTCTTCCATTAAGTGTGCGTTGCAAGCTTAATTCATTTTTTAGTACACACTTCTTTTTTTCTTTTTTTGTTGTAGTTATAACCACGTCCACACCATTCCGTTCCTACGCGCACACAGCGGCACGTGCCGCGTACAGACAGGCAGATTCGGTTGGATTCGGCAGATTCGGTTCCACCCGCGTTTTCGCCAATTTTTATTTCGAATTTTTGTTCCAGGAAGCCTCCTCCTTGACGAGCATCAACCGTAGCCCACGTAAATGTACACCCGCACGGGTACAATTTAGACACGTCCTCCGCGTGACCTCTGCAATCAGAGTCGCGACGCGGGACTTCAAGTCACTTGCTCGATTTCCCGGCGGCCGCTCCGTTCGCCACCTTGACTCTCTCGCGCAGCTGCGCGAGCCTTTCGAGAAGCGTGTCGAACTGGTACGTGGGGACATCCGCTTCGTGGGAGTCGTTCATGCGCGTACCGCTCAAGTGGAGTTGCTTCTTGACCGCCTTCTCGTACTCGCCGTAGAACTGCGGGAAGTGCTTCAAGACCACGTCTTTCAGAGGCGACGGGCACGCCGACGTTCCTGCCAGACACTGTTCGACCGCGTCGCACACCGCGACCCTGATGGTCTCGTGCTGGAGGACGGCGTTGTAACATATCTTCTCGCTCTGCCACCTGCCCAACGTCGGAAGGACCCTCAAAGCGGACCCCTGGGCCACGGGGTTCTCCGCGCTCAGCAGCGCCTTGATGGACAACAGCACGCTTCCCAGGCACTGACCCGGAGCTCCACGTGGGTCCCGTCGAAGTGCCCAGGAGGCCCAGGCACACCTTGCCGTTCTCGTGCAAGCTCGGCCCGAACCTCACGCGCCCGGCGTCCGTGGTCATGAGGCGTACGCGCGGAGGACTGTTGGGGAAGTCGGGCGGACACTTCATCAGGAAGTGGAAGAAGCCGCCCTCGTAGGGCGTGCCGGGGAGGTCCCAGGATGAGGGCGTGGATCTTCGCGATGTTGTTCTGCTCGGCGGAGATGAACACTCCGGGAACGCGGTAGAACTCGAGCTCCCTGATGTCGCAGCCGACTCGGCGCAGACACTCGTCGGTCGCCTCTTCGTGCTCGAACGAGAGGGGGGTCCCAGAAGTTCGGAGAGGGAGCAGGCTGGCTGGGCGTGGTGCCTTGCGTTTTCGAGCTGGTGGCTTGGGCTTGAGGGTTCGCCATTATTGCGTCAAAATTTTTCGTGCCGCGGGAGCCGTACACGTACGTGGCCGATTTTACAGGGTGGAATGCCACGCGCGCGACGTTTGGTAATGATGATGATGACTGCCCTCAAACATGTAGCGCGTACCCGCAGCGCAGGCGGGACACAAAATTCGGATGGTTAAAAGTAAAGGCAATAAAAATAACTAAAGAAGTATAGTCGTGGAAGAAATATTTATTAATCAACGTGCCCGCGGCCTATATTGGTAGATGATATCAAATAACCGCAGAGTGCGGAGTTGCAACCAATTCAAGCGAGAAATAATACAACGGGTAGAATGAAGATGCAAGAAATCATCTGGAAAGGAAGAATAATATGCGGAACTTAGTTATCAGAGATCAAAACAGATGAATAAATAAATATTGTATGCAAGTTTAAGTCAGTTGTTTAAAGGCCACAAAAGCTTTCAGGGGAAGATATACAGCAGATCAAGATAAATCGGGGGAAAATTGAGGTGCGAATGATAACAGTGGCGCTGACTTGCTGCGATTACAGCTTTTGAAACGTTTTGGGTGAGACGTGGTAGAGTAGTCGGAATGAGACAAAGCCCTTCATCTATCACATGCACAGGTCACCCTGGATGACCTCACATAAATGAGCATAGGTGAGCGCAAAGAGTGTAGGGAAAGGACCCCCCCCCCTCCCTCCCGAAACTAATTACAGGGGCCCTGCAACACTTTTTCAAGTAGCTATGGAATGGATTCAGTAAACGAGCTTACTGCCTCACAAATCGACCGCCGCCAAAATTTTTTAGAATCTGTCAAGTACGAGCGCACGCTGAAACTGCTTTCTCTCTTCTCACGTCCCGGCGAAAGCGCTCGAAGCTAAGCAGGGAGGGATGGCACGCGGATGAGGGCACGTCATGCGCGCCTCATGATCTTGAGCATTTTTAAGTGCGAATGCACTTTATAAGCGACCCTGAATCCGCCGTCATCCGCGCTCCTCCTCCTCTCCCCTAGCAACGGCGCGAGGAGCGGAGAGGAGCGTCTGTAGCAACGGCGCAGCGACGTCACACCCCACGTGACTGCGCGCGCTCCGCCTCCTCACCGCGGTTTGCGCGGGCGCGCGCCGCTCCCCGCACCGCTCTCCGCGGTGTGACGTCACGGCGCGCTGTGCATCTGGCGCCTCGCGCCGTGGCTGCGCGCGCCGCGCCGGCTCCTCGCACCCTCTCCGCGCCGTGACGTCACGGCGCCATGCAGCTGGTGCGCCTCTCCCCCCCCGTTAGGTTTGCACTCACCCTCGACGCGCGCTCTCCCTCGCCTGACAGCTCCCGTGCATTCGCACTTAACCATGTTCACCCTCGGGGAAATGCTTGGGAGTTTTTTTCCTTTTTCTTTTCTTCGAACGCGCGGCTAACTTTCAGTGTGATAGCGCACGGGCACGTGAGCGGTGGCCGCAATAACTAGGAACTCACCATGCTCAAATCAGCCAATGGCATGGAAGTTGAGTATATGACGTAGTTATTTTTTAGTATATAGCATGGTTTGTCGAGAGAAGAGAAAGCGATTTTTAGCTGACCTTGAGAATTCATTGCAAATTCCAGGACGCGTGCTGCGCTATAATATTTGGCTCTCGTGTTCTCGGGAGCTTCGACTACCGATCGGTAGCGTTTTCTGACCATGCTGAAAAAAGTGTTGCAGGGCCCTTTTGAGGGGGGGGCGCCAAGTCAGGCCCATACCTTTACTCAGTCAGGCATATCCCGTCATGCTTGAGTGTAGAGTCATGGCCACACAGTGGCCATTGATAATAATGGCGGCCGAGGATCCCCGCATTGCATTCCAGGAACTGTTCACTTCCAAACCTTACGCTTGGTGGCCAACGGCAGGCCTTCCTAAGAATCGCGTCATCGCTTTGTTTTCATTTTTGCATCTATGCGTAGATTCTCTTCCTAACTAGACCACTCGGGGCGAGGGGGGGGCGTTGCGGTAATACTTGCAACACTGCAACACTGCAACACTTGCAACCCCAATGGAAAACAGTGAGCACATCTGTGGACATCAGCCACAAATCGAGCGGCAGGAGGAAGAGCTGCTTTCACGACCTCAAGCTGTTAGTAGAGGCGCTGAAGACCGAAAACAAAACAAAAGATTGCAGAGACGCAGAGACAGCTATACTGGAAGAGTGAGCAGGAAGGTTAACCGAAAGAAATCGACGAAACGGGCGTTAACGGTACCGAAACATGCTTTAACGTTAACGGGTAATTCAACATTTAATTTAAGTAAGCCCATTATTATTGAAGAACATAAATATATTTTCTTTTATAGATTATTCAATAATTTATCTGTTTAACTCGGTTCTTGGTCAATCCTCCGTAGAGGGTGCGAGCCATCAGTTTCAAGATCTACATCCACCTGCTCAGCGCCGTGGTGAGTTAGGGAAGGCGTTGGTTAGTGCGATTTTTCTGTAGTGCTAACCTTCCCCATAATTAGTACAAGCAAACCATCATTTAACCGATCTTCCTGAGTGAGCGTGCGCGCGACACGGGAAGACGCAACGATACGCATGAATTACTCAGCGTTCATGCCGTCTGCCCTGCGTAGGCGTCCTTCACACACCATTGGTTATCAGCCTGACGCACTACGCCCAAGCACGAAGGCAATGCACCTATCCAGATACATCCCGAATTCAAACTACCGCTCGAACCAGCGTGTCTCCAACACGATTGGCCAAACGCATCTTGTAAGGCGCCGGTACGCTCTCTATTGCCGCCACTGTTTTACGCATGTCATGCCTAATACGTGAGCTGGTGAGAGAAGAATTCATTCTCGATTCGCGGGCACTCCCTGCCAGTCGGGCACGCAACGGCTCTATGCCTGTGGCCCACACCGTTTCCGAAAATCACGCTGCTCCGTAAAGGGGTCCCGACGTACTTCGAAAGTTCCTAGGCTATAGTCGTTATAGTACGCCTTGAAGTCAGTGCTCCAGTCATCGTTAGGTGCTCACGGATTCAGAGGAGCTCGCTCGCAGATCGCTAGGCCAGTCCATCACTGGATCGGCGATCAGTTCTGTTAAACTTCGAGCACGAGTATTACGACTTCCTTATGCGACTACGCAGCAAAGAACGTCATCCTGAGGTCCTAAACTGCTACATGTTGACGTTCCACGCTTTCTAGAAACTATGCTGCAGCCAAGAGTGCAAACACAGTCAGAATCAGCAGGTATATATAGTCCCAATATCCTATAGCAAGCACCAACATCGTGTTCGAGTGTCTAAGACACTTGGATTTGGTGGTGGGACATCCGTAGATCCTGCCTCAGGATCGCGGGTGGAATTGTGGGATAGTGCCCAGGTTGGCCTGTTCTATCAGGCCAGGGCCGGAACCCGGCCCGGCTGTGTCTGGCTCCTCACCTCAGGGCCGGCAGGCGGGTGCGGTGGGAGCTTTCAATAGCTGCGGTGGGTAAGCTCTGAGGAGCTGTGAGGGGTTGACCCCCGTAGCTGAAGGCGATTGGAAGGTGAGGGTTCCCCGCAATTTTACATTTTTTTTTTATTTTTCGCCAATTCTCTTGTTCTCTGACGAAGTGTTTCGAAGGCACTGGCCTGTGAGCCCTATTTGAGAGGTGATGATGATGAGAAGCGACCTTTCATTTAACGGACAACCCACTTCCCGAGGTTTTCAGCAAGTTCCCGCTGTAATTAATGTGAAACGGCGTTCTCCGTCATCCTCATCTGGTTTCGCTGGAGGATATGGAGGAGAACAATCAGGCTTTGATCCGGTTATTGAAGGCGACCAGAAAATGAGGGCTTCGCAGAGTTATGCCAGTTGTTTTTCCGGTTAACTGGCTGTTCGCCGACGGAGAGTTTTGAAGACCACTGGCATGTGAGCCCTACAGAAGGATAATATGATAACGGCGATCACAATAGAACAGACCACCCACTACTTCCTTTTCGGCGAGTCCCCGGTTGGGTCTCATGTAAAAGTGTATGGCTATCCTCGTCATCATCATCTTCTTCTCGTTTCGCTAGGGGATTTTCATGGCTGCGATGTGCAAGCCTTGAGATGTTGATCCGGTTGCCGAAGGCGACCTGACAGTGAAGGCG